>CAJNJA010015652.1:0-37128 GCA_905231915.1 Symbiodinium necroappetens | reverse complement strand
GGAATATTATGCGAACTTGAAAGAAATATTGCGGCGTGGAGGCCGTGTCGTTGGTGGGGGGGGGGGGCAGGGCGAGTCGAGGGGAGCTTTGCGGAGTGACAGGCGAGGGCTTGTGTGCGTGGAGTGTAGGTAGGTGAGTGTCGTGGAATGTCGGTGAGGGCGTGTGGGTCGGGAGTGGTGGGAGGAGGAGGAGTGTTGTGGGGCGAGAGCATGTTGAGGAGTGTTGTAGAGTGGGTGGCTGGGGAGTATTGTGGGAAAGGTGGGGGATTTATGGAGGAGGGGTCGTTGGTGGGAGGGAATATAGAGGTAAAATCTTTGGAGGTATTAGACACTTTAGATTTCTATTATTTCGTCTATTTAAATGATACGATATTCTTTTCGATGATTATTTTATATTATTTATATTTCTATTGTTATTGAATGATATTTAATTCGGAGATATTTCTTTATTTCTTTGAAAATATTTCGTTATTTCTTAAATTTTTTTCTTATTTTTCGAATATAATTTTCGTAATATCGCTCATATTTTCCGGTATTTTGAAATTCTGAATAAAGAATTATTTTTTCTCTTATTTCTCTACGATAAAAAGATTTATGCGTTTTGTCTTTCTATTCTAAAAAATATTTACGTCTTAAATGATATGGAATCGTTCGTGTGGGCGTGAAAATATGATATGGAGAGCCGAGAGGAATGAGATAATATAAAACATATCCACTATATAGATGATGTGGATTTATAATGAGACAAACTATCGTGATTTGGCGGTCAAGAATTCGTGAAGATTCTGGTTTAAAATTACGATATTCAATTTTTTTTTGACTAAATTTTTTCGATTCTTAGATTGAAGATTCGTAATAATTATTTTTTCTATATATTTTAAATACTAATTAAGAACCTTATAGATATTGTTACAAAGATGGAGAGGCAGATTTATCGATCATTAATAAAGATATTTATATATCGGCATGGAGAATTATATATATTTTTCAATATTCTTATTTAAAATAGAAATTTATATTATTATGAAATAGAAATCAATTAGATATATCTCATCTCAATTATTTGATATCTTAGATATATTATTAATAAGGCGAGGATTTACTTCTTGATTAAATATTTTAGTCCCTTGATTTTGTGACGGTCAATATTGAGTGGCACATTCTTTTGGATTGGCGCGTCTCGGCGCTCTGTTTCTTCTTAGCTCCGGTCCAATATCATTTGTTTCGTGATTGGAAGTATGGCAAGGATCTATCTCATAATGCTTGACATCATTAAAGATCTCAATATTGATCTTTTTGATATATTTTCGAAATGGCATATATCATCGTGAAGAAACAGATCGATCTTCATCCCTGGGAATTTTAGAACCTTCTCGAGCAGCCTGATCCTATCCTCGGTCATTTCGTATTGAAGATGTTCGCCAGCGGCAAGGACCCGGCAACTATCTGGATCGAGAACAAATTGCCGACCAGCGGTTCTTTGCGGAAGAACGAGCCTTTGGACGTCCTTGGTCCTGCAAGAGTAGGATCTTGATGCTCCTGAAGGAGCTTTCGAGGATGATCTTTTTTGCGAATAGTTCGTGGAGCTTCAAGATCATCCCATAGTGCACGATTTCGATTTAATCGTGGCAGGCAAGGACGATGATGGACTTGGAGGTTCGAAGATGATATCTTTTCGCAACAAAATCATGTGCTTGGCCGGGTAGCTCAGATTGAACTGCAAAAATTCGCTTGGTTTGGCTTTGGCAATTGCCCACGCCTCCAGAGCATATAATAGATGGATCCTTGTCGTTTGCTGACGTCAGAATATATAATTATCTTCTTTGTGAAAGATATTTGAAACGGTCGCCTCTTGTCCTTGCGCAGGTTTTGCTCGCCTCAATCTAAGGTAGGCGAGGTTCAAATATTTCATAGAAAAATCAATCTTGGTGGAAATAAAGAGAACACCCGATTGCTCCATTTCGTGACAGATCATGTAGTTCACGGTCTCCTTATCGAGAATCAAGATCTTATATTTCATTGTATCGCTGTACGACCAGCATCGTTTTCGAAATAAGCCCGCGTTGATAAATTCCTCAGAACCAATGACGATGGCCTGGCAAACTTCGTTCTGCGAGGAGTAGATAGATATCTTTTTTTATATTGGACAGATATCTCGAAGGAAGGTGTGCTCGTAGTAGCTTGTATTACGAATCGATATATCTGGAGTGCGAGGTGGGGCTAGTCCATCCACGATTAAAATCATTGAGCAAAGTACTAAGCCCTTGAACCGAGACAATGATTCAGAATTGTGACAAATTGCAAATCAATTGATCCCAGATAGTGATTATGACAAAAGATATAATCAAAGCTTATTTTGAGGCAATATACTGACGATGAGAAATATATCTTGATGGAGTTTTGTATATGATATCATTCCAAAATCTAGAATCTTAGTTAGAATTATCCTGTTCAACAGAATCAGAAGTCAAGATACAAAATATAATAATGGTTGCCCAGGTCTTTTGCCCAAATACAAGACGGACGAAGATATCATAACAAAGATTGAATTCATTCGATCAATTGTATTCTCTTGGCGACCTCTTCATCAATATCGTCGTTGATCTGGGAATCTGAAGATATCGAGATCTTGGCATATTTCAACGGCGGAGATGGGATATTCGGATTCTGTGCCACGGATATTGGATATTGTCGAAGGATTTCGTGGGGCGACCCATTTATCGTGACTATGCCCTCGCGCGAGATCTTCTCTTTCTTCTGGGGACATAAGGATTTGTCTTGTCAGAGAAGTTTCGGCTTCAAGTGTCTCCTGGTAAGCTGGAGATTTGACGTGCTGTCCGTCCTTTTATATTTCTCAGAATTTTTTGTTTGTGTTCTTCAATTAGTCATCTTGTAATCCGTGGTCAACAAAGCGAAATATGATCTGGCTTTAGTGATCATTGGCCAATCATACGTATACGCCCAGGTCGATTATAATGACGACGTTGGAGCCCTTCAGGATTGCCATCAGAGGGGTGTGGAGGCGTTGTTGACTGCTGGAATAAATATATTTCTGAAGGCATCCCATATGATGAGGTTATCGATAATTATTTTGGTCTCCTTCTCGTTATCTCATTCATTATTAATGAGAATATGATATTGATTACGCACGAATTTCCTAATACGATAACGTATATTGATCAGAATATTCTCATCCAAATCCAAGAAAGGTTTTATATCTTCCATATGCATCGACATAAGAAGCAGATCATCGAGAAGGACAGATATATATAATTCCACAGGTCTCCCCCTGAAGTCGTCAATCTGCTTCGAGCGCCTCCTCCCTGAGATATGACTTTCTAGATCGCGAGTTGTCACCAAGTACCTGACGACTGCAAGAGCAAGGATGATGAATATGGGAATTTTGCCAACTTCCGGACGGCCAATGAAGATGAATCCAGAATTGGTCATGATGGGAAGGACAAGAGGAATGACTTTCTCTAAGAAGTGTTGGTTCAGATCATGAAATACTAGGGAGAAGAAATTCTCCGGTTCAGATTGCGAGTTGCCTGAGGAACGATTTATATAGATCTTGACGAAGTGATGAGGTCACATATAGATGGGAGATTCACGATCTCGGATATTAAGCAGGCAATATAGGAATTGCTCATTTTTGGGATTGGAGAGCGATACATACTTATTAATATAGTCTATACCTCCATATAATTCGTCTTCACTTGAACTTCAATTCTTGCCGTCTCCGGAATCATCTTTTTTCATGGCCTTTCTAGATTCCTTGTCCACAAGAGATTATGATAGCCATTGTTCTTCCGAGATGCACTGAAACATGTACAGAAAGACACGCTTGACCCGGTCGTTGTTGCTAGCCCTCTAGTAGTTGATGACACGAATTTGTTGGGAGCAGAAGGCCTTGGTAAGTCCCAGTGAGATGAATGCCGTAGACTAAAAGAATTTTAAAATTGTATAGGTGCCCCCCCCCGCTTTCGCCGGTGACAAAGTCATTTGTAGGACACAGGAGTCTCCAAGGACATCTCGAGGGCGAACTGAATCAGGTAAATGGCCAAGACTGGATGGGTCCGTGTTCATGGCGGTGCGAATCCGATCCCAATCTTCTGGAGATATGTCTTCTACGAGGTGGAAGAATTCCTCATTTTTTGTCCGTGGCGTTCGGCACGTCAATCAATGGAAGGACCCTCATTCGAAATTCTTCAGAGTCATCTGGTAAGAACGATCGCATGTTCTATGATATATAAGCAAAAATAAGACGAAGCAATTTCTTTGTCAATAACGAAAAGATACTTGGGTCGGCGATAGCAGCACAGGCATAGCAAGAGCCCGGTATAAGAAATATTAGATTCGAGAATGAGTGCAAATATGATAATGGTTATAACGATGATACTGGTGGCGGTGGTGCTGCTGGTCGCGGTGGTGGTGGTGGTCGCGGTGGTGAGGGTGGTGGTGTGACGGAGGTGATGAATCTGGCGGGAGGGCTTATTTCGTAATAAGATAAATATTTCGATACATGATTCTTGCGATATTGGCTAATGTAGTGTTAGCACAGACTACGGAAATATACATCATAGCAGGGGCATCTTGTTTTGATGCTGCAGCTCTCGAATATCACTGAAGGAAGACCCACAACCTCATTTTTAATCTATCAGTCTGTGTCTACCTGGCCCCATTCCAAGCGTGCCCTATTCATGGTCGTCGTGATATCTTCTACGATACGGATGCGCTTGATATCTGTGCCTGTTGCGTCAAAGAGGTCTGCTGCCGAGTTTCATGCATCAATCCACTCTGGCTACCACATATTGATCTCTTCGAAGGTGCGGATGACAAGTTGCTTCAACGCCGGTTCTAACACCGCTTCTTCTGAATAGAATAGTCATGAGAAGAATTCGCTTATTCGGCTTTTTATAAAGAAATCTTATTTTTTGCAACGTGTCGGCTTTAGAAACGATTATTACAGATCTTTTTTTGATTAATTCTATTGAAAAATTATCAGGCCCTCTATCTAATATTGAGCTGCCACAGTCTAATATCAAAATTCCATTTCTTACCAATAAATATCATATTTCTTATTTATATAAAAAGCATTATATAATGTCGGTTAATTATAGTAAAAAAGGTTAATTATAATAAAAGAATCTCAGAATAAGATAATTAGGGATAATCTATATCTATATTTATAGCGACTTTCCTCAAATATATCGAATCGGGAGATAGATTCATCTATAATGAATCTTAGAAAATCTTAATATATTTTAAGAAGATAGCGATTCGAAAAAATAGAATATATATTATCTTTCTAAATGTTTGTCGTTCTTATATATAATCCTCGTAATTTTATATAAATTCTGGATAACCAATTAAACGAAAATAAAATTTATAAATTTGAAATTTTCAGATCTTTTAAATGAAAAAATCAATCATTCTTTAACAAATTAATTTAATTTTATATAATATCTATCTTTTTATTTCAAATTATAAGAATTCTACTTCTAATTGAAAGATATTCAATATTAATATTTATAGAATATTGCTAGGAAAAAGAGAAAAATAATTTCTAAAATATCTTCAAATATTTTATCAAAAGAAAATTTCATAATTATATTATAATTAAATTTTCTAATTTTTTATAATATTAATTAGCATGAGATTAATTCTCATTTGTGTATGAATAGTAATTGTCCGTGATTTTTCTTTCTATTTCTATATATTTCAGAATATCTCCGTGATTTTGTTTTGAGCTCCTCGTCTATTTATTTTTATTATTATATATTTTTTTAAATTATTTTTCGGGTTTCAAGCTTTCCCAAGCTTTTCAACAGAACCTCGTCCCGAGAATCTAAGATAACTCAATTAGCCCGGCCGCTTCTACCATATAATATATAATTATCTTAATTATATAGTAGGCCATCCAAGAGAAAGAAAAAAGAACCGAGTAGAAAAAATATCCCAGAGAACAAATAAACTATAGAATAAAAATAAAATATCACTCAATAATCAAAATAAACCTAATCAAATATTTTTCATATCAATATATATATCAATAAGAACCTTATTTCGAAAAATCTCCTCGAACAATTCCAGCTAATATTACCAAAGAACTAAAATTCACTAATACATACTTAACAGAAATCCAGACCAACCTATCATCAAAAATTACCGAAAAGAATAAATGCTAAAGAAATTTCATTACAAGCACCTTCCAATATCTTGTCATTCCTACTATATAATATTTTCCATAGAAATTCCTACATTCTTGAAATCTATAAATATCATCTCTTTATCAAATCGAATATATCTAATATTAGACACTAAAATTATTATAACGTATAAATCACGAACATTCGTCTCAAGTTAAAGATAAAGAAAATCAATCTCTTCCCATTATTATCTTCACGACAATCTATTAATTATTATCATCCATAAAACAAAAATTCAAAACCTCCCCCTAATTTCCTTGAGACTAATTTAAATAGAAATCAAAATCGCCTTAATCGATTACCGCATCAAAATTAATCAAATCGATCCTAGTCAGATACTATAGGGGCAATTATATTCCTCGTAACCTCATATATTATCCAATATTATACCTATTATAATACTATAATAACCCTCATAAAATCTAATAATAACAAAACCTCATCATCAATAGATAAACATACCATCTAAAAAGAAAGAATTTTTATTAATCTTTACAGAAAAATCTTTTGAATAAACGTATTTCAAATGGCTAAATACATATTTTATATTATCTCTCGTAGCTCCGGGCCCGGGCCGTCAAGCGAATTTGTGAATAAACAGAGGCCCTACACCCCCCTACGCCCCATCCCTCAGACGCTACCCCCCCCTCCCCCCCCCACATGTCCACACCCTCCATACCTGCACCCCTACACCACCTCCCACCCCTCCACGTACAATCCCCGCACCCTCCCATCCCTCCCCCTCCACCCGTACGTAGGGGTGTAAGGTTGCAGGGGTGTAGGGGTGTAGGATGGAGGGGTGCAGGGATGTACCTACCCCTGCACCCCCTACGCGCCCCACCCCCTGCACCCCTCACCCCTGCACCCCACCCTGCCCCTCCTCCACGTACAATCCCCCCACCCCCGTACAATCCCCCACCCTTCCACCTAGGGGTGTAGGGTGTCAGGTTGCAGGGTGGAGGGGAGGGGGGTGGGGGGGGTGCAGGGTGTAGGGGTGTAGGCGTGTAGGGCTGCAGGGCTGCAGGGAGCGCAGGGTTGCAGGGGTGTAGGGGTGTAGGGGTGCAGGTGCGGGGTGCAGGGGTGTAGGGGTGCAGGGCTTGTAGGGAGGGGTGGGGGTGGGAGGGGTGGAGGGGTGGAGGGGAGAGGGGGGGGGGGGTGGAGGGCGGTGGAGGGTGGAGGGGTGGGGTGGAGGATTTATTTTTTACAAAGCGATTTAGACATAACTTTCACAACTGTGGTTGCGGGGGCTTGGCCGCCCTCCACTTATTTAAAAAACTTCACCGGAATCTTTGCTTCCCATATCAGATCACCAAAGGGTACTGCATATCCTTGAACGTACACTCACGGTCAGTCTCCCACTTCCGCTTCACTCCTCAGTTTCCCACATGAAACGAGACTAAACCGAACCCCTTCACCTGGGAACCTTCGACGTACCCCGGCCCATGACCATCCACCACCAGCCGAAGCCACTGGAATTCGCCTTTCCGCAGCTTCAACAGCTGCGGCAGCTGATCGAATTTGATCCTCAGTTGGCAAGCTCTTCGAGGCAAATTGGACTGGAACACCCCTGACGTTCCATGACTTCCATGTCTTCCTCGGGGTCCGCTGGCATCTTCATGGTGACGGTTTTCCGCACAGTTTTCTCCAAGGGTTCAGCAAAGGTAAAGTGGTGATGGTGTGCTCCTTATGTTGGCACCAACTGATTCTCACAACGTCAAAAAGTTGGGAACACCAGTCAAGTAGATCAGAAATTGGAATCATGCCAACTCATTGGGAGAAATCTGCTAGATGCGCTTTGAAATGCCAAACGGACACCATGGTTGAAGAGTCATAGGCAACATGCAGTTCCAACCTCAAACTTCGCCATCCTTGGTACCCCACCACGAGAAAAATCATTTGCTTCCAGATCCCTCAAAATTGAATTTGAAAAACAGCCCCATGTGATGGTGAACAAACAAAAGTTCATCACCGAACCTGCCATACCTGAATAATGACTACTAAGCATTTCCGCCCATTTCCAGCAAACCCAAACCTTCTAAACCGGCTTGTTACAAGTTCCGAACGCCTCTTTCCATGTCACGCCGATCTCTCGCCATCTCGATTCCGTCAAGCAACTCCCTGTCCTGCCACACCTGCCATTTTCGCTTTTCTTGGTCAACTGGATAGCATGCCACCCTCGGGTTCATGGGTTAATTCGATCTCATGTCACCCTTGGGTAACCTTTTTTTGCCAGGGCCTAACGTATTGTTGGTGCATATTTGGGTGACCACAAATGAAGTTGTTAGAAGTTGAAGATCTGAAAGGCTGGCTGAGACGTGGACCATGAAACGCCAAACATCACCCAAACATGATCGGTATACCCTCCGGTAATCTAACATGGCTAGCTGGAAAATGGCCATGTCCAATACATAGGTCATCTACAAATGGTGGATTTTTGGTTGCCATGTTAGATTACCGGAGTGTATATCAACCATGATGATGGCCGTTAAAAGGTGATGCCCATTGATCTCCATCCCTTACATGGGACCCATTGGTCGGCTGGATGGTGCCAGATGTAATGCCAGCAACTCAGGCTGAAGAGAAGTGATGATGTATACCATCGCCTCAAGGAAAGAGATCAAGGGGCTAGCATGGACTAGCCAAACCATTGCAAACCTATGTCAACCTGTGTGGTTAATCTGATACCATTTACAAGGGAGATTATCATCATTTGTGCATCATCTTTGGGTCTTTTTCCGCGTACCCCGAAGTAACCCTTGCAATTCCAACCCAACAAATGGCCAATGGATTTTTATAGCAATGGATGCCGATGGACGGTTTTGGCAAGGGTGGTCTGATTCCAGGCGCCGAATCATCATCATCATCATCATCATCATCTTCAGTCCTGGATTGAGAACAAACGTGGAGCTTAATGATTGCTCGCGAATCCCAGGCTACAACACGACGCACGCTGTTTTTCTCGGCAACACTGGGTTCACACAAGCTGGCCCTCGAGACCCATAGCACCAAAACACACAAAGGGCGCCCAGTCCGCAGGATAGAACACCCTTCGTCCCGCATCACGACGCCGCAACATGTTGCACATCGCTGCCTGCATGGCAACATTCATATGCCCACCTCCCAAATAGACATGATAGAACTGCTTCATGAATTCACAGGTAGCTGCATCGCCTACCTTGCACAAAGTCGCAACCACCGAATCCAATCCAGCCGCTAGAAAACTGCGGCAAAGACCTGCCACTCCATCAGCAGTGACTGTGCCACGCCCAGTGTTGCAGGCAGAAAGGACTCCGAGTTTGGCTGACAAACGTAGGCGCTGGACTTCCTCTGCAGACAACAAGGCAGCCACGGGCTCGGATTGACCAGCTTCACTGTGCAAAACCAAAGCTTGCCTGGCGAGGTATCCATGGGTGCAGAAATGGACAACGGAGTTAGCAGCTGGTAGGTGGTCAAGCACTGCCTCCTTTGTCGCACTCTCCCGAAGCAGCACGTCTACTGAGAGGCCATTCTTCTCACAAGCGTCCTTGATCGAAGTGGCTTCTGCGACTGCCCCATCCAAGGCTACAAGTTGCTCTCCCTCCACTGGGTGCGGAAAATGCTGCACTGCAACGACCAAGGCACGCTGCCCTGCACCTCTTGAAGGACGGCTGGAGGCACGAGATTGCCTCTCCCTTAATGCAATGAGTGCTGCAAGGGATGGCGTGAAGCGCATGGTATAGATCTCAATGAGGTACAGACTAGCCTCGGAATTCCGCAGCCCAGCAAAGGGGAGCATGTAAAGCTCACGGTCTGGCAGAATCAAGAGGTCCGTCTTAGCTGCCTCGGGTTGTAGCAAATTTGCGATAGGTTTGAAAAACACGTCGTAGCACCTCACCAACTGTTCGTCTGCGCCTCGCACACGCTGTCTCAGAGGCCCTCGGGCATTGCCGTCCGATTTGAACTCCACTCCCTCGCTCATCTCTTGGCCACAACCCAACCCAGGCACAACAACATCAGTGTCACCGCGTGCAATCTGGACAAGAGTTGCAAGGCTGGTCACATCAACCATGCCTTCGGTTGCGTGCTGTGTGTCTAGACGGCAATGGCCTCTGAAGTTGCCATCACTACCAACCACCCAGACGCAAAAGCCATCATCTTGCATAGCAGAATAGTAAAGAATGGCAGCCCTTTGGCTCACTGCCAACGATGCCACATCTTCCCACTGCAAGCAGTGCTGCCGAATAGCCTCTTGATACTGTTCAGACAGCAGTGCTGAGAAAGCCCATGCTCTGCTGCGTTCGGCTGTGAGCAGCACAAGCTGAGGGTCGTTGTTGCTGATGTGGACCCGCTGAAGTGTGCAGCTTACTGTGGTGGGTAGCCAGGTGTCATTGAAGCTGCGTCTCAGCTCATCACTGGTCATAACCTTCCAGCGATCGAAGAACGAGGTCTCCACAAAGACCAGCTCCTGCACTGCAGCGACGATCATGCCTTCTTGTTCAAGTGCCAGGGCTTTGTATGTGCGGTTGTACTCTTCCGCATGGATGCTGCCAATACGGCGTGCGCACTCGATAGCCTCATCAAGAAGCTGCATGCCCTGGACCCTGTCGATGAATTGCCACTTTGGCCTCATAACTCCGCAGAGGTTCCGCCCCAGTTGGCCAAGGCAGTAGTTCAACCGATAGTTGCGCCGATAATCATCGACCAAAGTAAGAATAATGGCCCGAGCCTGATCGAAAAGTGCAAGTCCTTTGTCATGCTGACCAAGGCGACCGTGCAAAGTTCCAGCTCGAACTAAGGCGACAGCCTCCTGCTCCGTCAGTTGCGCCTCATGCGCAATGGCCGCACTCTCTTCCGCACAGCTCAAGGCTTCAGAGGCATCTGGCACCATGATACCGATGTTCTCCAGGGAGCGTGACATGCCCTGAGGATCCTTGAGGTCCCGGTACAAAGCCAGTGCCATTCGTTGATTTTGTAAGCCCTCGTCCCTTTGTCCCAGCTGTCCGGCTGCAGCACCTCTGTAGTAGAAGGCCGTCGCCTACAGGTCTTTCGCCTCGTAGCTTTCAGCCAGCAGCAGCGCAGCATCCGCTGTAGACTTGGCCTCTGCCCAGGCACCGCCTTCTCGGCCGTGTCGCAGAGGCAGGCTGCACGTTCGCGTGCATCCAATGGCGGCATTGGGGATAATTCAAAACAGGATGGCCGTCCGAACCCGGCCCTACCTCTTGGACTTGGAACCTAGGACCTAGGACCTGAAAAGTGCTACCAGCGCCAAGTCGCATGACAATGCAAATTCTAGATGCCACCGTTGCTTTTTTGTCCGAGAACTCTGACCGAAACGGCTTCAAGCAGGCATGTCTTGTCTCCCCGGTCAGATCGGTGAGGTTGGTTCCGTTTGCCAAGCAGGGACCAATGCGACGAGCTTGGAGGGTTGGGGGGGGGGGACCGTCGTCCGTTGATGGCGTCAAGAATTAAAGATTGCGAATTGGATAAAGTCTCACAAAAAGAAATTGATAGATTTATGATGACGATTCCGAAATATGGTATATATCTCAAATATGTCGCTTCATTTGTCGACTCCAATATATCATATATATTTATATATACAGTTATATCTATGGAAATATTCAGATCATCATATATCTTAATCTCATCTTCGTATACTTTGATTCCGGATCATCATATATCTCAAATATTTCCCTCATTTAGCGATTCCGATTCATTTATACATATCTATATAGATCTTGAATTCGTTTTCGTATTTGGCGATCCCGATTCATTGTAGATAGATATATATATATATCTTAATGGATATCTTTTATTTAACGATCCGAGCTCATCTTATACCTTAAATATATCTCCTTGTTTGACGATTCCGAATCATCAATATATGTATAGTGTAAATATATCTCTTTATTTGACGATTCTGACTCACTATATATGTAGACATATAAAATCATATATATATATTCTTCTTTTGATAATATGCCTCATTATTTGACGATTCCAGATCATCATATATTTTACATTTTTTCCTGATTTGACGATCTCGATTGATGATATTTTTTAGATACGTTTCTTCATTTAGAGATTCCGATTTAATATATTTTTAGATTATGCTTCTTCATTTAACGATTCTGATTCATTATATGAACGAATATATCTTATCCAATATTGAAATTGGATAGAAATCCTTATTGGCAATCTTAATCTCGTATCTTATTTAGGATTAGATTCTGGATATATGATTGAAATTTGAAGGTCTCATTCGATCATATATTGCATAAATCTATCTATCATATAGAATTAATGCTAACAGAATTCAGAATATATAATATATATTCTTTGGGCTATCTCATTTTAATTATGGATCTTAGCCCATTTCCCAAATAATATTAATCAAATACAAAACTATATCCCTCTATATTCTTAATATAACAAGACTAAATCTTCGTAATCAATCATATATCTTTGAAGATATATTCCCCCATATGGGACTTATATTTCAAGCCGAAACCCCGGATCCTTGAAATAGAAGAATCGAATTCATCGAATTTTCCATTAAAGAGAGCATATATAAACTATATGGTGGTCTAAAGAAATTCATATAGGAAATATATATATATATATTGAATCAGAATCGATAAATAAGAGAATACAGTTAAAGTAAAGAACAATCCAGAATCATCTAATGAAGATATCTTGAAAATATATAATCATCCAGAACTGCCAGAGATAGAAATAGATGACATATCTATTTATATATATATATATATAATAAAGAGACAACAAAAAGATTGAGACATATACTCAAAAATATTCTTCATTTTAGAGAAAAATATTTAAGAACCTGTCTTCTTTCATTTCTCTTCTTTTTCTCTTTCATTCTATTTATATCTTATTCCTTTTCTTTCTTTTATTCATTATTCTCTTCTTTTCTTTCTATGATCCTTGTCTACATACCTAAAACCTAATCGAAATCTTCCCAAATATATATACATCTTAATAATATAATATAGGAAAATCAATTTTAAATATTATCTATTGGCTCGAAGGGCAAATCTAGCCCCTAGAATTTAATATTTCTCTGTTCTCCGATATATATCATATAATCAATTATGCATATCAATAAATCACAAGGACGAAGAAATCATGTTTCAAAGATGAGATATGCTAGAAAATCAAAACCAAAAGAATCAACGAAATATTATCCAACAACTTTCATAACACTTTTTATCAAGAATATTTCTGTTATTTCTTTGGTTTCTTAGAGACATTATTTTTTAATTGTATTGCTTTCAATTACGATGAGATTTTTTCGTTCTTTGGGATTATATATTTCTAATTTCAATTTCTTAGTCTTTCTGGTATTTATAATATAGGTATATATCGATTAGATAATATTTAATGGGTTCTATTGTTTGAAATCAAAAGTCAGAACAAAATATTAATATCATATCGTTATGCAAACTTCTAATAAACATATAGTAGTTAATCTAAGATTTTCTTATAATTTATTTTGATTTATTACAAGATTCTGACTTCCGTAATACGAAATCTTATGAATCTCATATTTTCTTATTGAAATGAAATAAGAGAAGGCTCATCGCAAGATATTCGCCTTCATATCAAGAAATTCATATTAATATCTTATCGGATACATAATATATCGATCAACTATATCTTTTGCCATTTTTCTTTTTTATTTCAAAAATTATTCCTAGTATCATCATAATAATCGATTTCCGGATATCCTTCCTATTGTCCCATTTGAACGACGAGCATCATTTGCATGAACTTGAAATATTCGTACTATCATAGATCTAACTCAGATACGCTACTATCATATACGCTGTACGACCATGAAGGCCGGATCATAGCGATACTTAGGTTAATGCATGATGTATCGTCATAATGAAAGCAACATAGTTGGATTTTGGCTTGTCTTGAAACACAAGCCATACACATGCGTAGTCATACTCCAAGCAATACGATGCCACATCTTTCTCTCTTGCCTGGAGTTCCAACAGTTGAGAAAGATCGGGCCGAATCTCAGGTCCAATAGAGATGTTTAGTTGGACCTCCGGGCATCGACACATGTGAACCAACGTGCATGTCTGCAAGCAGGGCGATGGCTACCGAGGGCAGCAAAGCTGCAGCAAAGCTAAGGCTAAGGCGAACGGCAATAGCATGCTGAACTGCCTCATGGCACCAACCTCGGCTTGCACTGCGAGTCGAAGAATTCAACGTGGGCCACCCCGGCGAGGCGGCCGTATGCTTATCTGTCTGCACGACGGGCGACACAGGACAAACATGGGGCTCCCGTGACGTAAAGTTGCACTCGACCGAATGGGCGGCAGGATGTCTTCGACAAGGCTGCCTGAGCCAGATTCGCTCGTGAGCATCACCAGCACACAGGCTTGGTGGCTGGCAACTGAGTTCAATCCGGCAAGGTGCGTCGTGCAACTTTTCATACAGCTTTGACAGGAGTTGGTTCTCACTGCATAGGCTCCGATCCACGAGGGCGTTGAACCTTGGGCGGTTCAAGAAAGTGGCACGATTGACGCGGCAATTCTACCCTTTGGCTACCTCATGACCTGAGCGACCTTCACAATGGCAAAGCTTAGCATGGAGCGGAAGGGCGGTGGGGCGCAGCCATTCCTGCCAGGTGACACATGAAGGTCTTGGATTCGAGCAATTGCCCTTGTTGGCACTATGTTTGACATTGCGCGTTGTGGCTTTTGCCGCTCCGTTTGCCAGTCGTTTACAGGCAAAGTAACACCCCAAACGGCCTTTTTCCACAGGCTTGAACTGAGCTCGCCCGGCCAAATCCCTCGCAGCTTTGGGGTTAAAGTCCAAACCCTAAGCACTTCTTTTGAGGTCTATGGGACCCGGTTGCAACTGTGCTGCAATTGTGGGTTTCCTCTAAATCTAAGCCGCCTTAGCCGCCCGGAGCTCAACCATGAAATGCCTGGAGAAGGCACCTCAATGACCCTTTTCCTGAGTTGACCACGCTGTCACTGAGCTACCCAGCAAGCAACACTCCATATGCATCAGACGGCAGGGAGAACAAAGCCCGCACAGTTTCGAACTGGTACGAGAAAGGTTTGCAACTTCGCCTTTAAAGATTTAAGCGCGTGCTGCTCGCCGTAAACCTTCAGAGCGGCACATGGGGCCGCAGTCCGTGGCAATAAAGGAGATCATCAAACCAGCGACAATAATCGTAAGGTAACCGATCAGCCGTTTTACCTTTGAGAATGCAAGTGCCGTCATCCTTGGAAGGACGCCAGCCATCAAAGCCATTCTTCTGGAAGCGCAGCGAGGTCACCTGAACTGGGTGGCCGTCGTTCTGCTATTCTGGCATTTGTCGCTGTTGCTGTCGTCGTCCCCTTCGATGTGGTCGGTGTCGTTTTAGCTTGCCACTCTGCTGTGTTACTGTATGCGCTCGCGATACAGGCTATTCTACCTGTGGCTGAGAGCCATGATCGGCCCCAGCAACTCATGTTTTGCCAGACTTGTAAAGTCCCAGGCCCAGGTTCAAGTGATGGCGGCAAAATTCTGGAGAGTATTATGTTTAAGTTCGAGTCTACGGTCGATTTGATATCCTCTCTTCTTGACTTGCAGCGGCCACCTGAACATCGCCAGCTCTGATATCAATCTCGGCCACGCTTACGACCTGAGCAGAGGTCGCCCTAAACCCCACAGTTGTCTGCAGTCAACAGCTGGCCGAGGAGAAGCATTCGCAGTGCACGTGCCGAAGCCAGTTGCTTTTGCACGCAGCAAGCCGCACTCAGGTTGTCTGGGTCACCTGAGTAGTGGGAAGTCTGGGCGAGCTGCTGAAAGCAGACTGTGAACCCAGCCTATCCGGACTTAGCACCAGCAAGCCGTTCTCGAATTGCTTCTTGTCGCCTGGCGAAAGCTTTACACGCTCCTGTGGCAACTATCCATACCAGGCCTGTATCTTTCGGTCGAAAGTCTTCCATGGCATCTTCTGGAGAGGCCTCCGCAGACGAATTAGCTGCACGAAGCCTATTGCATCAGTGGTTGTTGAAAAGCTTCAATCTGCAACTCGCACCAAAGCCAATCTCTGGAGCAAAATCTAGGGCCTAGCTGCTAGGCCTGGAGATTTTGACTTGTTTTGCACGACAAGGCCATGCCCAAATCATTTCCAAATTAAAGTTACAAATTCTGGGAATACTAATCATACTACAGTCCTTACGTCAAACAAACTCCCTGGTCCAGGCATTCGGAACTTCGTGCAGCACCTTTGAGAAACTGCTCCTTGCCCTCGAGTCTGTAGTTTTAGGAGTCTAAACAAGATATTAGGATTCCTGTTTAACTAGCTCTTTATGAAGAGGGGTATGAACCGGGGTCTTCACCACTATGCATGCGATTCGGAGCGCTTCTCACTGTCTCTCCTATTGCGACTGCCGGTTCTACGACATAGGACCCCTGTGGCACGCCACTTTCGAAGCCTGTCAACGCTCTCTCCGGTGTTGCCAGAAGTGACGAGGCATTGTCTACTCATTCAGCTCACCTTTATTTTTATCTTTTTTAACACATCTTCAATAAGCCATCTACGGCTGTGTGCACAACATCTTGCACTCTCCAGGTGCTCAGAAGCTTGGAGATCTGAACCACGCCCACGCATGCTGTGCTATTCTGCTACTGCACCAGGGGAGCAGGTCGTCCTCAAGCACCACCCTGCAGCAAGCAGCTAAAACCTGCGGAGTTGGAGCACAAACTACCCCTACCACCCATGCCATCACGGATGGCACGACGACTACCACTACCACGATCAAAACGGCCAAGTACAGCACAATCACGACTGCGATTACACAAGTGCTCGCGGCACGCTTGAGCGTTGTTGTCGTTGACGTCGTAGCGGCAGCAGAGGCAGCAGCACTGTGAACATGGGTGGTCGGCGATGCTGCTCTTGCTGCCTTTTCTTGGCACTGCTACTTCTTGTCATGGCCTGATGCTTGGCAGACAGCGAGCCTGGTCCTCCAGCCTGCGTTTTCGCGCACAGCCGGGCCGCTGCCTGTGCGAAACTGACCGCCCGGTGTGATAATGACACCGCCTTGTGATGTGGAAAGGGAATCAACCAACCATTTCCTCGTTCTGTCTGTAAGCGACATGAAGCAGGCAGTCATTCCCTTGCACTTCCCTGCAAGCTCCGGGCAATCAATTGCATGTCCAGCAGATCAAGCTCTCGACCGAGCGTGAGTGGCTTAGGTTAGAACCTCCAGTTCGCCAAGGTTGAGAAACATCTCGCAGCCGAAGCAGGCGGTTGCTACTTGTTGCCGGATCCAAGCTTAGGATTGGCTTATTAAGGCACCATGAGCTGCTCGTATCCCATGGCATAACCCGACAAGCGTCGTTGCAGGAAACCCTGAAGCCATCCCGTGCTTAGTGCTTGGCTTTAAACCCACAAGCTCTCAGCCAGGCGCCTGCCGGGTACGTCGACAGAGTCCTCGCTGGAGGGTCGCTTTCTTTACGAGTACAACACTAAGATTGTAAGTATCACAACAAACACACACATCTGCGTGCAATCAGGAAGATCTGCATTTCACTGGACATTCATAAGGACTGTGCGTTGGGTTCCCTCCAAAACCAGCAGCTCAGTAGCACGGTAGCGGCAACAACACGACAGCCCTAGCCTTCAACAGTCTCTGACACCGAAACTGCGTCCCCGCGCTTTTCTTTTTTGGGCTGGTGGCTCTGTTGAGAAAACGGTTGATTGGGGCGGTTGCTTGATTGACTGCATCTGTGTGAAACAGCCTCTCTTCCACTTCTGTCTTTGCCGAACTCGCTCCCCACTCCGTTTTTTTGGAAATTTCTCTCTTGCCATTCTCCACTTAAGGAAAGCTCAGCCGGCTTTCATCCCCCCTAGCAAACCAGTGTCCCCCCCTGTTCCCTCGACATAGATACTATCAACAATATGCTGGTTTCTGCTGCCTCTCTGCAAAAAGCAAGACTTAACTCAAACCCTGCCACCGCTTCATTGCTTTTGTCGACCTCACTCCGTTTCTGCTCTATCTAAGGCTTTACGGCGTAGGCTCTTGCCTTGGCCGTCAAGTGCAATGCCATGCCACTGAAAGGCAAGTTGCATTGTGAGTCGGACAAAGCATGGTAAGACCGAGGGAGAGCGAGAAGCAGCCCTACAACCTAGGGCTTGCCGTCCCTACTGTGCTGTCATAGATTCCGTGGAACAGATGATTCAAACCCTACATGTACTACAGTGGGAAGGAACTAGCAAGCCCTAGCCACTGTACACAAGTGCCCCAAGACAAGCATATGTTTGGACCAAACCCTAAAAGGAGGGCTAATCATTGAGTCCGGGTGCGAGAGTGTAAACCGTTCAACGGCGTTGTGATTGCAATCGAATAGGCGAACCCTAAACCCCTACACCGTACACTTCTATCCTTGCCAATTGAAAACAAAACTGAAGAAGCAGCTTTCAATGATGCAAAACCACGCTTCGTTGACCTTCTTGCCTTCATCCCCTTCATGCTTCCCGCTGTTCCGATTTCATGTGGGTTGCCAAAATTCCGTGGGATTGTAACACGAGTTCACGCGATGCAATGTGGAGGATTTCGTCACTTCTTCTTTCCTAGACATGGTGGAATTCCGACCGAACAAATTTTGGGTATGCAACGAACAAACCCTTCAAAACGGGCCCCTTTTTAGAAAGTGTCTCTCCACGCCTCAGAAATCCAAAACAAATGAGTGCGCCTGCATCTGCTGAAGTCTCTCGTCGATGCGCCGGTGCTTGGCTGCACGCGACAACTCCTGCGCCGGTGGGAACCAACGTCGCTACCACACGCGAAGGAAGAAAAGCGGTGACGCTCACTTGAGAACAAGCGCATGACACTTCAGACTGTGTCGCCTGTGAAACATTCAAGCAGTCGCCAGAAACGAAAGGCGCCGGGGGCGTGGTGTCCTGGACAGCCGTCTCTGTTTTGGATCTCCAGTTCCGAGTAGTCCCCTTCTCCGCCCATGCATAAAGAAAAGAACTCGTGCTTGGGTCCTCCATATAACACGCACGGAGTGTCTCCATGGCTGGCTGCATGCAGAGTGGATGCAAGTCATCACCCTGCTGCCGCATCTGTGCCAGCTCCTGATCTTCAGCCGTTGGTTCTCCCACGTTCTCTCCCACTCTCACGAGTCTTGCCTCCTCATTGGCATCATCACCGACAGGCCAGCTAGACGTTAAATGCAATCCCCTGCAGCCGCCATCTCATAACTCTGTCTTCGACCAGCCTCCTCGATCAGCTCCAGCACCTTGACGTCTACGTGGTTCTTGTGCAAACTCGGAGCCGAAACATAGCCGTCCTTGAGTCGCAATCAACTCCCACGTGACGTGAGCTTTAACCGCTCGAACACCAAGCACACCCGGAGCCTCCTCCATGTAACAGCGCAGCGCTTCCATAGCTTCGGCAATGGCAAGGAAGTCACTCGCTTGCTATTTTAGGCCTAGGCCTAGGCCTGGGCCTCTACACATATGCCTGCGGCTCTGTGGGAGCTTGCTTGCTAGGACTTGGCAAAGGCTTTCTGCTCCTGTTGGGGTGCGTCTTGTGCCGTCTTTTTGCTGTGAAACAGACCAACATAGCGTGAACACGTGAGCTTACGCTGAAAGCGGCTCCACCAGCGACTGCCCGTCAAGTGCATTGGCCCTCTGTGCACTGCTCTCTCGAGCTCCGCACTTGCGCGCGTAGCAGACCTTCCTTGGATACAGGCGACAGGAAGCAGCTTGGATCACCTGCATACCGAAAACGCTATTCTCGTTGCTCAGAATAGGTCATCCTCGTTCGTGCGATCTCTGCACTGAAGTAGACAAGAAGCGCTGCGCCACCAGCTTTGCTGTTGCTCCTGATACTCTTCTGCGAGTTTGGTGGCCTCGCCGTGACGAAGTCAACCACTGACAAGTTTGAGTCATGTACTTGCCAAGATGCAACATACAATGATGCCAAACACGTGAAAGCCATTTCTACATACAAGGCAATAGGAATTCGTCGCGGCCCCGGCTGCCCCCTCCCCCCGCTCGACAGCTTAAGCCCCGACAAGGAAGGAAAACAGGCTACTCGACAACTAACAGACGACAAGAAAGTCAAACACAAGGCCCTTAAGCGGCACCTCAGAGGCCCGTTATAAGCAGAAGCGGAAAAGGATGTGCGTGCAGGGCTCTGTGGGGATGTGCGGGGATCACGGAAGCCCTTGGGCGGAAGCGGAAAACGAGACGTGCGGAAGGCCCTTGGACAGCACGTAAGAAGCATGTGCGGGAGAGGGCACGGGTGGGCAGCACACTGGCAGCACCTGGAAGACTTGTCCGCAGCGACGGAAATGGGATGTGCAGGGATGTGCGGGGATCGGGATGTCTTCCGTGATGCCCCCCCGCTGGCTTATGCCCGTGCGCAACAGGGCAGAAAGAGATGTGCGAGGATGTGTAGGCAGCACTAGAACAAGGGGGCATGTGGGGATGCGCAGGGGACGTGACGCCCTTGGAAGCCACTTCGTAAGCAACACCAGATGAAAGGCTGACCTGGCTCCTTCTGAGGCAGAAGACCTGCATGCTTTGCTACTATTGTTGTCATTGGGGCCGCTGTTGTGCGTTTGCCGTGATGTTGTCTTTTCTCACTAAGCGTGTTCAGCATTGAGTTAAGTCCTCACAGCAGTCTGCTTCCAACAGACACCGAAACCTCACATCTTCCGGCAGCATCCAACCTCTATACCCATAAACCTACATACCTACAGCATACACAATCACACATACATATGTTCATCCATCCACCCTGCCTGCCTGCATGTATACGATAGCATAGCAACACTATCTGATCATTGTCGCTCTTGTCATTATCAATACCAAAAATGTAGCTGATATTATCGTGGTTACCGCTGTCTGTTTCAAGTGCTCTTGTTGCACTTAGTGTACTGGCCAGTTGCAGCAATGGCTAGATGCGGCTGAAGGCGGGGCTTCTCTTAGAACCCTAGGCTCGACTGCATAAGGTACTCGGCACCGGACCTTTTCCCGGAAGTCCGGCCTCACTCATGACGCCCGGACATCAAATCAATAGTTGCAAGACAAGCTGTTGTGAGCTTCCCACGTGCACTCCGGGATTCCCAGGAGGTCCAACAGCAGCCGGTCGCCCCAGCTGCCAAAGCTGTCCACTGCCAAGTCCTCTCTGCCGCGGAAAGTGTCACCGGCAACAGGAGGAGATAACAGCTGAAGTGTTCTAGTGTCCGATGCTAGATGATGCTAGATTGCGACAGTCTTGGTTGTTGAGGCACGGAGTTGAATGACCGCCGGCAGTGTCTGGACTCCCGACAGAGGAGCTCTGCTGGCTCTCCCATCACGGCACTGGGACTACGGTAGCATACAGCAACCGAAAGGACGTTGTTTCTACATCTCTCTATAGACCCTTTATGAGGCAGGCTGCTCCCCTTATCTCACAAGTGTCCTCCACCAAGCTCTGGTACCGACCGGAGCGGAAGCCGTCCATCGAGGAGGGAACGTCTTGAGCAAACTGCTGGATGATGACCTTGCTGTCAAATTTGGGTTACACGATGAGCCATGGATTAATCTGTACTTCTACAGAAGTATGGCCCGCTTATCAAGTCTATCCTGTTCAGCCACCTTGACAGCTCATTAGTAAAGTTGTGGATAGCCGCCTTCCAAGACCCCAAACAGAAGGTGCTCGGCTAAAGGAACGTGCGTAATCATACCCAAAGCGTGCGACGAGGACAACCCGTCGAAAATATTATGTGGAGCCCTACACAAAACGTTTCAACCCTGGGGCAACAAAATCTAAATCGTCGCCTATAGCTAAACCCGCGTTCCTGTTCGCCTGAGAGCACTGCCCGAAGCTCTTCCTCCACTGCTCCCTGACCTCTGCGAGCCCAAAAACTGTGAGCACATGTCGATTGTACACATCCACTTGACTCACAAGCAATCTGTACGATTTGTAGGTGCGCTGTTGCATGTTGGGCACCGGCAGGGCAAGTTCAGGTCCGCCAGAGTGCCCAACCTAAGCCGCTCCCACAAGAATAAGCACAAATCACAGTCATGAGCTTTGCCGCGCTGCAACAGTCATGGTACTGAACTGAACAAGATCCGACAATTGACAATTCATACAGCCTTACTCAGTTGGCAACGCAGGCAACGCCCAAATTCAAGTCCAGAACGCGAGGGTAAAGGCGCTTCTAAAGACTCACAGCCAGTCGAACATCGCCCCACTTTGCCAGCGTTGGCTGCTGTGAACTGGACTCCAATTTTGGCATCCATCTTGTGGCTAATCCTGTTCCAACCGCAGCATTGACTAACCCAGCCTAGATGCCTGCAATGCATCCACTGATGCGTGACCCACCGGGTTTTCTACCAAGTGCTCAGACCACCACCACTATGCCTACACCCAAGAAAAATGAAAAGCAAAAATACAACTCACATGAAGTAGTAGTCCCCCTCCTCCTCTGCCATGACACTTCGAACTTCAAAAACCACACCGGCTCACTGCTGTTGGGTAGCGACGGCGACGGCGACTGCTGAATTCTGATTGTGCTGATGGTGGCTTGGGTTTTGGTGTTTCACACATCTTGGAGGTTTGGGCAGGGGGGAACCACTTGCTGGAAAGCTGCTGCTGCGGGCCCAGTGAAGCCAACTTCCTGGAGACCTGTCTCACATTGAGATAGAGTCGATGTGATAATAACAGCAATACCGGCAAAATGCACATACTGAGAACAGCACAGATAGCAATTAGCAGACAATGTGCCTGAAGCCATCGTCCCTGGACTCCAAGCGCCCCTGCCCTACAAAGAATGACTAAGGAATGTACTGGAGCGAATCGTAGCAAGAAGCCCTATACAAATATAGGCAAGTTTCCTGACAAATTGGGAGATTCAAGCACCAAGTTCATTAAGGGACCCCAGTATAGAACATAAGGACCCCCGTATCGGAATCGCTCAACATGATAGGAACCTCTATCGAACCCGTATAGAGCCCGCCCACAGCTGGGAGATGCTGATGGGCCTCCTCGGCGATAGCTTCGAACAGAGCCTGAGGGAAGCTGTTGACTACCGAGCCGATCCTACGATTCTACCGGGCTCCTAAAGTTTTTGCCTCCCACTTAGCCAGGACGAGCTCAAATTTGGGTTTAGGGTGTTGGCCCTAATTTCGGGATCCGGGTTCTTGGGTTAGAAGCACACGTGCACTTGGTAAGAGACCTAGCCCTCTAGGACCTAGCCTCGACTTGAAAGCAAAACTCCAAACCCGACCTTAATGCAGGATCTTTCTATGGGTTCCTATTTTCTGAAAATGCCATATTGCTCTCTTCCCCACCATGGGAAGGAAGACGACGAGCACTGGCATCATTACTGTAATGATTGTGTGCGTGCGGTCATACACCTTTGATTTTTGTGCCTATGTCCTACCTGTAGCAATCTATGGCAAAACTACTTGAGTTTGTGACCTGCTCCATGTTTTGACCCTGGCCTGAAAGCTGTTGTCGCTTGCCTGTCAAAATCAAAGCCCTCCCAGGTCAAAGCCACGCCTCGCACGTCGACTCCATTGTGGAGAAAGACCAGGCCGTGCTTGAAAAGTCCGAGCCCTCAAACTGGCCCATCCTGGCATTTCAGCACTCGCAACTGGGACAAGCCTGGCATTTGAGCCAAAGTGAAAGGGCAGGCAGGCACAGCAAGGAAGAAGAACATGGCCCTAGCACCACGTCTTCTGAAGCTTTTGGAAAGACCGTCGTGAGTAATGTACCGAAGCTGTAGCAAACCAGCCAGGGACAACACCACGACACACACGTGAAAAGAAGGATAGGCTAGATATTGACACAGCGGCGGATATCACATGCCGTGATGCATCACGACTGAAGCAACTACTGCTGGCACCCCAACCAACAGGCATCGCCTGATCGAATTAAGAGGAAGAGGCAGCAGCAGCAGCATCAACCCGCAACATCACCAACGACCACAACAGCCATCAGCCAAGCCAAAAGAGATGAACATTGAATTTGATTGTGATCGCGGGCATCGCCTAGTTCAACGGCCCTACGCAGGCAAGCGAGTCGGCACCACTGTGTACCCGCATGATGCGCAGCGGAGTGCATCAGCAGCACGCTTCGGAACTGTGCATTGCCAAGTCTCTGCACTGCATTCGCCAAATCCTGGGCGTTGGACTCGTGAACCCGCTGCAGTGACAAAGACGCCGTCGCACTCGTTGTCGGTACATCGATGTGGCTTGTCTTGCATAGCTCCCGAGAAACATTGGCAAAGTCCTGTGGCACAGAATCTGGAATTCTCAGCCCGCCAGCCTGCATGGTTGCACCCAACAGTTGCTCATTGACAAAAGCCAGCTTGGCGCACTCCCGCACGCTGTTTGCTAGCTCTTGGCAGTTGGAATCAAACGCGCTTTTGATTGCATGCTCGGCTGGAGCCTCGAGAAAAGATCGTGCAATAACAGCTGAGGATCCAAACGACCAAAACATGTGTGCTGAGTGCTGCGAATTGAGAGCTGCGAGCTTCGGCATTGCTGCGGCAACGATCGTGTGCATGGCAGGCACGCTCGCAATCAGCAGCATTCTGAACCTCCGGCCAGTGTTGGCCAAATTCTGTGGAGGGAAGCTGCGAAAATTCACAGCTGCGGAGGTAGCTGGCACCGAAGAAAACGAATCGTGGAAGGACACAGGCTTGCCAAAGGCCCGCGCAGTGTTGCCAGCATCTTGCGGTTTGGGTGAGGGTATGCAGCGAACGGCGACAGATGCGGCAACTTCCAACGTAGCCACATGTCAATGCACGGGGTTGGCCATCTCCCACACTCTGTTAGACGAATCCTGCGGCTGGAGCTCAAGACCGCATGAGACTGCCTGCATACCGGGGGCCTTCGACAATGGCTGGTCAGCAGCCACCAGTGTCCCGAACCTCCATGCCGTGTTTGAGATATTCTGTGGCGTGGACGTGTGAGAAATGGTACATGCTGCCCTGGCCACCGCCTCCGTCAGAGGACGATCCACTGCCATGCTGCTGGTAAGCGCTCAGACCAAGTTTGCCAAGCCCCGGGCGGGGAAGTCGCGGATCTGAGGGATGGCCGTGCAGCCGGCCGCGCTCGTCGGCGGAAGGCCAACGCGACCCAGGTTGCCGAAGGTCCGGCCAGCGTTTGCCAAATTTTGTGGTGAGGGCTAAGACAAGTCACGAAGTGCCGACTCGGCAACGGCCCCGAAGAAGGTCGAATCGAAGGATAAGACTGTGCAAAGCGCCTGCACCAAGTTGGCCAAGCTCTGTGGCTCTAGCTTCGGAATTTGCAGCGAACGCCTTGCAGCTGCCTTCATCGTGACATGGTCTTGGGTTCCCGGGGTAGCCCAGGCTTAAGCCAGGTTTGAGAGGCCCTGCATCGTTTGCTCGTTGATCTTTTCAAGGGCTTCAGCTGCTATGCCTCGCATCAGCAGTGCACCCTGAATGCCCGATTTGGCCGAGGATCGGGCAAGGCTGGCAAGGCACTGTGCATGAGATTGGCTTAGTTTCGCCTGGCACTCTCTGGAAGCAGCTTTCAAGACCCGAGCATTCGCCTGTGCGCCGACTGCGGCTGCCTGCTCTGAGTTTGAACGAGCGCGTGGCCGTAGAAGTGCATCCTCCAAGGCCTCTGGGAAACCTCTCACGCTCGTCGCCCGTGGCACCGTGCTTCTTCATTCCGCATCTCCTGCCGGAGATACGGGGGCCGGTACAACGAAGGTTTAAGTCTGGAGGTGCCACAAGCCGTAAACTACAATTGCAAGCAGTAGTACTCAGCGCCGTGCCAGTGCGACTGCGACGAACATCTGGCCCCTGAACAAATGATCTCCACAGGCATCGATGCTATCTTCAAACACACTCCGCCAGATGTCCTCATCATGCTGACCCCCTGCTGCCATCCATCTTGCTGGCTACCCTCTTCAGCACGAGGCTCTGCAGCTGTCTGGACTTAATTTGACATTCCTTGCTATCTCCGAATTCAGGCATCTATGGATATCTCCAGTGCATGCACTGAGGAGGTTTAAAGCTAGAAGGTGTCATCGCTTGTCTTTGCTTCGTTCCATATGCTACAGCTTGCTGCGGCGGGGAGCTCCAACACGATTCAAGACACGAACTGGCAACTCAGACTCACCTTTCTTGCTCTGCAAGTCGTGATGAGGCGGGTTCAAAACCGAAGGCTTCAAATTTAAGGTCTGGAGGCAGTGCTGTCGCTTAAAAGAGGCAGATATGTGGCAGCGCACGTGGCTGCGCCATGCTCCGCCACATCCAGCTTTGGAAAGGCTCGGGCTCACTTCTTGTAGATCGGCGCCAGGGCCTGCCGGGGCGACACCAAGACTTTCTCTACATGGGGGGTTCCGAAAATAGGGGACCCTAATATAGCACCCTAAATAGTAGGATCCTTATCATAAGAACCCCAAAATAAGGTACCCCCCTATTTTCGGAAACTCTCACATAAGCCGAGCCTAACCGGTCTGACAGAGCCCCAAGTGCTCCCCAAGTCACCCCCAGCCAGCTGGGCGCGGGCCTCAATGGCCTTGTCCAAGGTGTCAACGGGGCCAAGCTCCGAAGACTGCTTGGCCTTCATGGCGGCGACCTCTGCCAGGGGGCACGGACAGGGAGACAGGGAAGGCTGCACAAGCTCAGAAGAGCCCACACCCCCTAATTAGGCCATGAATCCCGGCTCACGGTGCAAGGTTTCAGGTTTCCACACTCGCAACTCGCACGAGCAAAGCAGACTTCGGGTCCCGACCATGACATCATGGTGAAGCGCAAGTCGCTTGAGATAGTCGTCTTCGCTGAGGTCTGCCTTCTTAACCTGTTCAGCCCGGCTGCTTGGAACCTCGCGCCGTTCAGAGGGTTCGGTTCTGGGGACCCTGCCTTCTGTGCAAGGAAGTAGTCGGCCTGTCCAGCATTTTGTATTAGGAAGCGTTTGACACGAAGCATCGCAAACTCACAGGCGACCGTGTTGCTGCCCAGGTACTGTGGTCGTCATGATCTTCTGGGCGTGATCCTCCTTCGTGGTAATCCAGCGCACCATCCTGCACAGCGCCCCATTGATGCATCCCTGTTGCTTCATACCTATTAGGGGCCACTTTCTTTGGAAGACGCTGTGGATTAAGGCAATTTTCACTTTAGAAATCACCATCACCAGGACCTCGGTTTGCAGTTACCAAGAGGCACTGCACGTCGCACTGCCACACGAAAATTTGAGGTGCAGGCTGGTGCACGTCCTGCAAGCCGCCTGCCTGGCACCGCTTTCTCAAGAACAGCCTTGATCCCATGGTCTCATCGTGTTTCTGGATGGGGAGTCGCATTGAGTAGATGATCTCAGCTTCTCATCTGCCCTTCTACAGAGAAAGGGGGCTTGCCTTGTGGAGCTCCTGGGCTTGCACCACGGCCTTGCGGATCGTGGAAGCATCCTCGCAGGACATCGCACACAAAGACTGCCAGGCGAAGGCGTTGCACGGTCAGATAGGAGACTTCCAGGACGACTTCAAGGACAGGAAGGACTGTTCAGATACGTTCAGGCTCACAGGATGTAACGCATGGTATTACCACAACCCAAGCCATGAATCAGCCCAATATAACCCCAATCATATGCAATCTTTCAATGCAAGAATCGAAGACGCTGACTTCTTTAAGCACAAAGGCTCCCCGCCTCCATCATTGCCTGCACACGGAGCTCGTCCGTGAAAATTCCACACGGCACCTGTTCAAAGATGGTCGGACTTCCATACGATTTGTCAAGCCATAACCTGTAAAGCTTGTCTCTTGTGCTTACACACACACACGCATACAAATGCAGCTACGTACATACATACATACATACATACATACATACATACATCCATACACACATACACTCACGCACACATGCATATGCACACACACACACACGCGCACACACACACAAATACATACATACACATTATTGCAAACCATGTCAACTATGTACATGTATACTATACATATGCTTATGTACCCCGATACCTCGTGCAAGCAAGCAAGCAAGCAAGCAGGCAAGCAGGCAAGCAAGCAAGAGAGCAAGGAACAGAGCAAGAAAGCAAGCGTATACCCCTTGCAAGTCTCTCTCTCGCATGCATCAACAACTTCTGTGCTGCCCAAGGTGCCTGGCAGTGGAAGCGCAGGCCGGCTGGGGCGAGCGCAGCCGCGGGGCGAGCCACCTGTGGCAAACCGAATCGCAGCTGGGACCTCCCCGTAGAAGCACTGCGTGTACAGAGCTGCACTCCCACAAGAACTGAGATGAACTGCACACTGCAGTAGCCACATTTATGCAGATGGGCCACGAGCAACAGGATGCAATGTCACAGGCTTCAAACCCACCACTTGTCTAGAAGCCGGAGCGCTGCAAAGGTGCAGGTGATGCTTGTTTTGTCTTGCCGAGCTCGTAACTTCACGGCGAGCATCTGCGGCCTCGAGCAGAGTTTGGCTCGGGACTTCTGAGTTTGCTGAGGTGTTCCTTTGCAAGCACAAGCTCCGAGACCCGTGCGACACGTGACCCACCATGAGCAGCACCAGCAACCGCACGAGCAGACAGAACAGCTGTTGCCCATTGCACCTTCGCGACAGGATGGGACGGAGTGCAGCGAACGATGATGCGGTCCCATAGATCGCCTAGATCCTTTACAAGCATCAGAAGCTGATTCGATTTCTTTCTTCATTGTACCACTTTGGCAAGCCAAGGCTCCGCCAGCTCCAGCATGCTCGCAACTGCTTGCTCCACCTCTGTCCGCAGCTCCTTCTCACCGCTCGCGACCTGCATAATCATAAGAGGGCAGAGAAGCTCTGATACCATCGAAGTGGTGCTGCAGGAGTCTCGTCGTCACGATTGCAGTCATCGCGTTATGGCTTTTTCGAGTGTGGGCAGGTGTGTAAGCTGGCGTTCAGGCCGTGGAACGAGGATTTCTGCATCTAGTCGTGGCCGCAGGGTATGCTGGCACTTCGGAGCTCGGGAAAGATAGCTATGAAATAGAAGGATGCTGGAATTCTGACTTGAATCATCGCATTCCCACTCGTGCCCGGCCTCAACCATGTCTTGCAGAGCGCGGAGCAAACACAGTGGTAGCCGAACTGGAGTGGCAACCATCTGAGGCAGGCAGCATGAGCAACTACATGGCAGAGCTGCACAGAATCAGAAAGCGAAGGATGGGAAGGGGAGGTCAGGCTGGCAATCAAGTCACATCGGGGCCAGAAAGAACACCTTCTGATGGCTGATCTCTGCACTTTGCCAGTGGACGGCCAGCCATGAATCTCCAAAGCCTTCTGCGAACTGCAGCAGTCGATGCATCCACGTCTGCACTCGTGACAGGGAGCTCCCGGGCTCGGAGCAGCTGCCAGCTCAGTGTCTGAAGTCGAGCAGCCAGCTGATCGGCCCAGGCTTCGCCGGAGGCCTCCGCAAAGGCCATCAGTGAAGAAGCCGCCTGGAACACAGCTTGCTCAAGCTGGTAAATCTCTGCAGCTTCCCAGAGTCTTCGTGAAGACGTGGCCTTCGCTGGACCTGCTGCAGAAGCCGAGCTCGGTGTGTGTGCTGGGCTTGGGGCACGTCGCCCAGGTTGCTTGGGCGCGGCGTCTGCGTCTAAGAGCATCGCCTCCTCTGCAAGATCAGACTCAGCTGCAGCCGTACCATCTACGAAGGCTTGCTCCAGAGTCTGCAAGGATGCCCCCTCTTGACTCAACGCACCATAAAGTGCACGCTCCAGGCTGGCATGCCCAGCACGGACGGCTTGCTCTAGTCTGCGTCGCCGCTGAAGTGCCATGCACAGCTCCCGCTTCAAGCAGAGGATGCGCTGCTGCTCATAGCTTTCCCGTTCAAGCTCCAGGAACAACACTGATGTCCAGGGAGCACCATCACCCTTCTCCAGTAGCTGGCGCAGGCGATCATTCTCTGCACGCAGTCGGGCAACTTCGCCGTCAATCTCTGCCTCACTCTGGAGACTTTGGCGGCTAGGTGTAGGGACTGCAGGTGTATCCGGCACCTCCGGTCGCAGGTCAGCTCTGCTATTCGAGCGCGCTCTGCTGCCACTTCTACCGCTGCTTTTGCCGACGCCCACACCGGCACCTGCGTAAGTCTTATATCTCAAGCCAAGAAAAAAACACCGCGGAAACCTGGAATCTTAAAGCGGCCGAGTTGCTGGGAGGCTTTGCCGCTGGCCGCAGACCAGTCTTCGACTCTGACCGCGGACGGTGAGGTGGCACCGGCATGCGGCACCATTGCTGGCACAGCCGGCTAGCTTCTCTTTACTTCCCCGCCTGTTCCGAATCAGCCTATCTGCCTATCTGGAAACTGCCCCAGATCCGATCACGGAATGTCGTGGACTGTTGTTTTCATCACTATGGTCGGGTGCATACCCGGTTTTGCTGTAAACCTGAACGCTGCAGGATGAACAACCGAACAAGCACAAAGTGCTTTGCAAATGCCATTCGCGCTTCTGCAGAAAGCCATGAGCAAAGCCACCTGCATGGAGAGCCGGCGCGTAACAGTGGACAGCATCGTGTTGCGTGGTCCTGCCCAGCAGAACACACACACACACACCGTGGCAAAAACATGACAACACATCACGACACAGTCATATGAGGTGCTCTCCTCCCTCCCAGGCCGAACACCCCTGTGGAGTCTATGGTTTCTTTATGCTGTGAGGTTACCGGCTGAAGCCGAGTGAAGTCCTTCCTCAATACCAGAACTTCGGCCCAGGGTCCTTCAACGGATGCTTCGGCGGACGAGATTTCTGAGCACGGTCGATAGAGCCAAACACGCTGGAAAAACAAGGCGATGCAGCAAAATCAGATCAATCCGAAAGACTGCCACTTGCTTGGCAGACCGGCCCGATCTCCTTACACATGTAGTTCGTGGGCATGTTCTGCATGCAAGACCCAACTTGACAGAGAATCTGAGAAAGGCTGGACAGATACATGCTTCATTTATAGACAACAAGAAACTCAGGCAAACGAAGCTCCGCAGTGCTCTCCGTACAAAAATGGCTCACGATGCTGCACTCGCGGATGCCTCTTTTCAACTCTCCAGCTCATTCGTTGGGGTCCGGCAGCCCGCGCTGAGAAGGCCTGGCCCGAACTCGACGTTTATTGGAGCTCTCATAGGCTCTCACACTGGCTGCAACCAGGGTAGTAACTATGGTTCCCCAACCTCGAACCATCTGAAAACTGAGGCTCTGCGGTGCTGGGTTTGCTCCCGGCTTCTGGCGCCTTGCGCCAACTGACGCAAACAACCTAAGAAAAATGGCGTTAAAAGAGGGCGACAAGGGTGCTCGCAAGATTCCTGGCATGTGCGGCTGGCTGGCCCGGGTGCGCCGTAGCAGTCAGCAGTATTGTGAGATGCACCGGCTCGTGCCGACGAAGCGCAAGGAATGATGGGGAATTGTATAACCCTTTTTCCACAGGCTTGAACTGAGCTCGCCCGGCCAGATCCCCCGCAGCACATCGCACTCGTGGCGAGATGCGCAAGGCGCGCATAACCCTAAACCCTAAACCCTGACCGTAAAGGCTTTTACGATGCGGCCTAGTTTGCGCTCCTTTCCGCAATCCTGGACAAGCCCGGGTTCGCGGGATGGCGTAACGCAGGAGCCCCGATAGTGGGAAGAGAGCTTTCGGGGCATAATATTGTACAACTATATAAGGACTTGTACAGGCATACTGGCATACTACTATATGCTAGGGTCATGGAGTGCATTCTGCCATAACTATGTAACGATAAAACAAGCTACTCTGATTACTAGGCCATAAATGATCGTATCTTCATAGATAATGACCCCAACATCCTTAAGTGGTAGTATCTTGGAACCCCCTACCTTGAAAAGGGTTATATCAAGGACCTTAAAGAAACTTAAAGGAACCTGTTTTCTCGATCAAGGGGTCTACATTCACCAATCAGAACCTGCTTTGTGCAGGGCAGAGTTTAGCCACGTCACCCCCGGAAACGCTCATCCTTATTTCCAGGCAATATAGGGCCTTCATGGCTAGAATTGGGCTTTGGGGTGTACTATGGGATATGAATTTTCAGGCATGATAATGCCCTGAACACAAACTCCACAACCCTGAACTGCACCACAACCCTCCACGCGCCAAGCTGAACAATCAAGGACGAGTATGGCTCAGCACAGAAGCCCAATCCATCTGCAAAAAAGCTCAAAGTCCAGAAGACATCGGAGCTGCGAACCCTAAACCCCAAACCTTGAGCTGCAATCCTCCAACCACGAACTGTCCTGAGGGCCCTAAACCCTAAGGAGCTTTCAAGCCTTGCCGCACGCCACTCCTGGTTCAGCGGCACAGGCGCCACAGGCGCCACAGGGCGGAGGACTGATCAATTCCTGCACTCAATTAAAGGGTTCAGGATTTGGGGTCAAAAAGGTAAGGGCTGAGGCTTACGGCTGTAGGGTTTCGAGATAAGGGTTGAGGGTTGAAGGTTACGCACCCATAGCCCCAGCGAAGGCAATTGTTAAACTGCAGCCTTAACCTCCAATACTTTTTGTGTAGAACTTGCTCAAACCAGTGTCACTTGTGGTCGAAGAGGTGGCTTCTCGCATGAGGTCCAGGAGAAAAAACAGCGTTTCAACTGCCCCTCAACGCCAAACCCCAACCAAGAACTCTCCTAGGACTCCGACAAGCTCTGAGAACAAGCCCTTGTGTTAGATTGGCACGGGAAGTGCGTCGAGTCCGATCTGCTTTCCTGGTGAACTAAACTCGTGTCTCGTGCTATTTCTGGTGCGGAGTTTGTGCTTTTGCGATTGTGCTTTCCTGGTGCTGCAACTTCTACTTGTGTTTGGGAGTTTGTGTTTTTTTTGCGTTTGTGCTTTTCTGGTGCTACAACCTCTGCTTGTGCTTGGGGGAGTGGGCTTTTTTGTGTCTTCTGGCGCTAAGACTTCTGCTTGTTGTTTGGGGCTTGTGTTGTTTGTTGCTGTTATGCTGCCAAAACTTCTGCTTCTGTTTGGGAGCTTGTGTGTTTTTGTGTTTTCCTGGTGGTAAACTTCTGCTTGTGCTTATGAATTTGTGGGTTTTTGTGCTGTCTGATCCCTGGCGTGGGGCTGGAACGTCAGATCGGCATCGGGTTTGTCTCAGGGTCCGATCAGATTTCCTGGTGCTCAAAACTCCTGTTGCGTGCTATTTCTGCTGCTTGTTTTAAGCTTTTCTGGTGCTTATTTGTGCTCCTGCTTAGGAAATTTGGTGTTTGCAGACCGTTCTCCCAGCCAAGGCCGCGAGTTTATTTGGCTTGATCACTGCTATTGGGCCGCCAAATTGGGCTCTATATATCGGGCACTGGTCTCCTTAGTGTCATGAAAAGATACGGCTCAAGACCCACTCTCACGCTGACTCATATCACTCCTGACTGGCTGCCCTTGGAGCCCAACTCCGATCTCATTTCCTGGTGCTATTTCTTGGGTTTGTGTGTAAGACGAAATCTTGTTTTGAGCTATTGCAGGGTTGACGAGAGTCATCAAACCTAAAACCTTAAAACCCCCGAGCCATCCATGCAGGACGATAAAACAACCCGAACCCAAAAACTCGAAACTCGATGCGTTGAATCATGTCGAATTTTGAATTTAGGGCTTAGGGCTGGCTGCGATGACGGAAGCGGTGAAACCGCTTACGGCTATACATCTCGTCCTGACCTCTCTCTCTCACACGGACTCGAATCGATCATGCCGCGAAGAAGCAAGTCCTGACCTAAACCCCGTAAACTACAACCCCTTGCCTGGATCCAGGGGAAAACGTAATTCAAGCAAGCACTTAAACCCTAACAAAGTAGATTGTGGCGCAGACACAGGATATTCCCGTGGACGGCCCAGTAGCCACGAACGAACCCTCGAAGCTCAAACGCCCGTCCTGAGCGACGCCGCTCGATCCACACAGATCTAGTATTGGCGCCTTAATCTTTTAGAATCTTGCTGTGGGGCATATTATTGCGTCATTGGAGTAATGAGCCCTCAGGAATGATGTTGGTAGTTATTCGGGCTTCTGTGTCACGTTCAGGGGGGCTTCGGGTTTACGATCCCGCAACTCGGACTCCGCCAGGCAAGGTCTCTCGGTTCGACTCGACTACACACAACACAAGTCAACTAGAAGCTCACATCAGGGCGACACTCACAGGAATCCAGAAAATTGCATGCCCAACAAACTGAAGATAATAAAATGTTCCACCCCCCGAGCTTTGACGGCGCATCGGCCAGAAAATTCGCGAAGAGGAACCAGCCCTAAAGAGCAAGGGTTTGCGGTTCAGGGTTTTGCGGTGAATGCGTGAACAACCAAAGCAATCTTTGCGGTTCAGCGATATGGGTGAGAGCCGCCTGGAATGAATGTGGAGCAAGGCTTCCGGCCGAACAGGAACGGATTTTTATCAGGCCTGAACGGAAATGGAATGTTTGTGCGAAAAATTCAGTACCAGACTCTCCACACGACCAATCTAAGCCGGTGGGAGGCTCTGGAAACCTAAAACCTCTGCAGCAATATGGCGGACTTGAAAATTTGACGCGCTTCACGATCCCGCCTCCGGCCTGCCAGTTTCACTTTCCACAATCCAAACCGTGAAAATCAGTATTCTACTTTGACGGCCCCGCATATCAAACGCCAAACCTAACCCTCAACCGTGGTCACGGCAAAACCATTTTCTGGTTGCGCACGGTTTGTGACGCCAACCTCCCGACTTCGATCTTCTGCCCTGTCTTGAAATAATGCATTTGCTAGCCCCTCGGGTTCATACTATCATCACATGTAAGCATTAGAGTTCTTTTTGGGGTTCAGGGCGCCGTAGTCGGCTTGCGTCGAGACAAATTGCTGCTCCAACTGTATCCCCGCCGCTACAAACTATAACATCGAACCAGGCCGCTTGAGCCCGGACCACGTTTGTCACTCTGGTGTCCAGTGTTGACCAGCAACAAGAAATTACACCTTAAATTGCAGTAGCTGCTATACACCTACCTCTACGCCAATTCCGAATCGTTTCGGCGCAAAGTAATCCCAAAGGTTCAGCACCAAATCGTTTCTCGTCGCACGCACGTACATGTAAACTTCTCTCCTTCCTAATAAGCGGACAAAAAGCATATCTGCGCTTCTCCTTGTTTATTAGAAGTGAACCCGTTTCTGCATCGATCAACTTGACGTGCCAGGGCTCATCTATGGTCATAGAGGCAGCCTTTATCCGCGGGGGAAAATCTGGGAGAGCTATTTGGCTCGTTCTTGTAAATTGCCCAATCTTCCGTTTCCAAAGTGGGATGAAGGAGATTGTCTTTGTTGCGACCATGCAGGAGCAACACCTCATGTGTTTGCTCTGGCAAGCAATGAAGATGCCTCATACATGTGCATCAAAATATTTTTCGAAGCCAGAAGCCAACATAGTGTTCATGTATCGCAAGCGTTATAGTAGAGCTCATCTATCTCGTTAATATGGAACAGCCCATGCATCTCTGCATAGTGACCGGAGAACTCGTCCACTTGCTGTTTTCTTTGTCTCTCGGCAAGGAGAGACCTGATTTCTGTATTGCTCAACATGATGTAAAACGGCCCATCTATTCGGCAAAAGACTACGAAGGCGAACTGTTGAGACATCAAAAAGCAAGACTGGTCTTTTATCCGCCAAAACAGAAATGGGAAGGTTCTTGAATCTGCTATAATGACAATAAGATAACGAAGTGTCTGCTCTTGTGGCGATAAAAGGGCTCGTCTTGCTTGGCATATAACGAAGCTTCCCCTGTCGCTCAAGAGGTTGATGGAACTCCTTGTTAAAGAGTGCCACACAATTTGGTCATGCAGTTTGGGGGATGAGTTTGACATCCATTTCAAGACTCACCGCTGGGACAAGCCTGGCGAGTCGACACTTAGTAGGATAATGTCGAAACCCTCAATATTTACAGTGCTTGCGACTGTTTACGAATTCAATTAGCGACCGGCGCTTTGGATTATTACTTCGCATCTGGAGCTGACACATTAGGCGGAATCCACGGGCAAGACTTGCAGTTCTCTTCCACATCACGACAACCGAAAAGCCGGGACACCAAACAGAGTGCTGTATATCTTCCGAAAAGCTCAACGTCCATTACACCGGTGCTGTCCGTGGCATTAAACCGGCACTGTGGCACCTGTGGCAGGCGCCGGCCTGGACACGTGGATTGTGCGTCGTTCCATTCCTCGTAGCGGGCATGGCAATTCTTGGGGAGGGGTTTTGGATGGGCAAACGTCCCGAAGGTGGTCGCTAACGCACTGCACGTTCAGGGAATTTAAAAGCTTGCGGCCATGTGTTTTCGCTCGGCATGCCGTTTATCCGTCAATCCAACAACACACACATGCTGCCAGAACTTGGGGAAAATGTGCGAGGTGCCTCCACAACAATCAGGCATAGAAACTTGCAGGAAAAGCCGACTCACTTCAGTTAGCTTGCAGTTGTGATTAGCTTAAAACATTATATGCACATTGCTGCAAAACGTGCGCCGGCCAGTCCAAACTTCAAACCTGGTAGCCCGCCTCCGAATACACCGAAGGCTGGAAACATCTCCGTGTCCGGTCGTGTCTGCCTGCCAAGTCTCTGTCACACTGCTTGTTGCGCGGGTGCAACAGCTGCAACCGAATGGTTTCCGTCTACATATGGTGCAAAACTCACCTAAGCGTCATCTGATTCTAAACAGCAGCGTCTAAGTACACAGGTAGCGAGCTAGCTTGCTAGCTGGCGGGCTGGCTGGCTGGGTTGGTAGATAACTAAGTAGATCGAAAGATAAACAAACAGCTAGGTAAATAGATAGACAGATAGATGGACAGATAGATAGACAGATTCTGCGATTTATGTGCTTACGGTCTCAATCTTCCAGGATTCCAACTCGGAGTTCAATGCTTAGACGCTCGGGTTTTTCGAATTTCGAGACGAGTAACTGAGTAACTGCCTGAGGAGCAAGGATTCGTCGCCGCCTTCCACTTCCTGGCC
>CAJNJA010015651.1:0-11665 GCA_905231915.1 Symbiodinium necroappetens | reverse complement strand
GGTTTAGGGCTTTAGGCTTCTAGGGTTTAGAGTTTAGGGTTTTAGGGTTTGGGGAAGCTCATCCCCGCTTGAAACCCTGAGCTTTAGACCTCAACCCTTTCAAGCCTAAACCCATAAACCCAAGACCCACTAGGTAGCCAAATCCTCCGACAGGCTGAAACGGGCTTAGCCTGGTCTTTAGGACCAAGTTTTTCGGGTTCTCGTTTCAACAAAAGTCCGGGGGGTAGGCCCTGTATGGACTCGTGGCATTTATCAGGCGCCTGGGAATCTCAACGGCTCCAGCGACTTAAACAGCAAGTAAGTAACCATCGAATGTGTAACCCGGTGACCCGTTTTTGTAGGTAACTCGATCCCGAGGGAATGCCCAGACTTTAGAGGAACAGGTTGGCCATGAAGATAGCCTCAGAGTATCTGCGCAAGTCGGCAGGACAATCAACCCTAAGCCCTTTTTGCATCCGGGCTTGGGACGTCGGCCGGGGAAGGTGGCAACCCTAAGCCCTAAACCCTAGACCCTAAACCCACAGCTACACTGATTCTACACTGCTCTATGTGCTGCGTTCACCTGGCCTGGCCTGCGCTTGCTTGTAACTGTTTAAACCTCGTGGTTTGAGTTGTGCTCTTGGCGGGTGTATATCAGGAATTTGCAGGGTTTGGTAGAGCTTTACGGTTTCAGTTTGTGCTGCGAAGTTCCGGGGCTTCTAGGGCTTTGGGTTTCCGGGCATAAAGCAGCCAAACATGATGAGGCCTGGGCATGCTGGTAATGCAAAGGGTCTGACAGACCTGCCTGCGATCCGAGCCTGCCCATAGGCCCCTAAGTAGTTCCTTTTTATGGCTTATATATTTAGAATCCTATAAGGTAATCCCCCAAAAGGAACTACTTAGGGGCCTATGGGTAACGATGTGATGACCAAGCGCAACCCATGTCCGTTCCAGAAGTCTTCGCTCGCGCCAGAACCAGCTTCATCGCGAGGTGCAGGCCTAAACCGTCCCAGAATGGACTTGGAAGCTGACCCTAAACTCTAAACCCTAAACCCTCAACCCTAAACCCCTATAAACCCCTAAACCCTAAACCCGTTCCTGCATGGACTTGGAAGCTGGATCAAGTCCGGGCAAGGCGGCCCCCTTACCCCCTGGCTCTGCCAGCTCCCGGGCCTCCTCGCTAACACGGACCCTAAACCCTATAATGTAGGGGCCTTAATAAATAGAATGGGGCTTTGGGGGTTCCTTATTAAAATTATAGTATAATGGGCCCCAAAACCCTATTCTAATAATTAAGGTCCCTAAACCCTAAACCCCTTGTTCTGCTGCTTCTTCTTCCGTGGGCCGCGCGGACAAAAGGCAGAAACCCAAGCTCGACTTCGGGGTTCCGAGTTAACGAGATTGAAGATTCGGAGTGGTTTCGCGTGTAGGTATACAAACATAAATATAAATATTATGTGTATATATATATGTATGCATAAAAGGTATACATATATTTATTTATTTATGTATTTATTTATTTTATACTTATAAACATATATACAACTCCGAACTCGCAGAAGATTCGACTCGACACTCCCGAAGTCTCAGACAAGAGCTTCTGCTTCCCTAAAGCCCAGACCCTTTAGGGTTTTAGGGTTTAGGGTTTGGGACCTAAACCCTAAACCCTAAACCGTTCAGGGTTTAGGGTTGCCTATACCTAGCTACCGAAGAGTAGAGCCTGGTGGGTGAGATTCGGGCATCTTGTAAACACAACTGGCGATCCCAGGGCCCAATGTAAATGGGGAGGGTCTTTTGGGTTTAGGGTTTTGGGTTTAGACTTTAGGGCTTAGGGTTTAGGGTAATGGGGACGGTGTTTTGGGTTTAGGCTTTAGGGCCCCTAAGAGGGCCTCAAAGCTTGAAAAAGCTCGGGGGAGAGCTACCAAAAAACTCCGAGGGCTCCCAAGGACAGTTCCGATGCCTTCAAGGGATAGCGGAGAGTGCCTGAACATGCTCATGAAAGCCTGCCCCTGTCAAGGGAAACATGAAAGCCCACCGAAAAAGTCCTGGCAGCACCCTCCTAAACGGGTCTCATCCGTTCTGCTGCTGCCCAAGAAGCAATTTCATAGGTCAGCTTGTCATTCAGGCCTCAAGCACTGCTTTAAAGGTTTGGTAGGTTTAGAAGAATCGGGGTGTGCACCGCGTTACAGGTTTATGCGTGGTTTTGGCACCTTTCATGCGACTGGCTTATGGGGTTTAGAGTTTAAGGCTTAAGGTTCAGGGCTACACTTTAGGTTTGGGGCTTAAGGAGTTGATGATTTCAGGCATACAGAAAGCTAAAGCGCTGAGCCCGAGCCCCGAGTCTAACAAAGTAGATTCAAAACCTTTTGGTGTAGGACATTTTCAGCTGGGTAGTTACCGTTATAGGAGCGTTATAGAAGGTCTATATACCTTATAATAGAAGCCTCATGGAAGCTCTATGTATGCCCTAAACTCCCCACCTGTAGTTTCCTTTAATTTGGCCTCTGGGCTGACTCTTGGACTTAGCCAGAACCAGTTCTCTGATTTCTGAACTTCAAAAGACACCCTAAACCCTAAACCCTAAACCCACTGAAGGGAAAAGCAAACTATGCCATGTTGCAACCGACGTCATCCGACGAGGGTCCAGCCCAGAGCCCCGAACCGGTAAGCCCAAAATCCTCTGCCGGTGCCGTACTATATTGAATTATTGGGGACCTAAAAAGGGACCCTTGTTTAGAAAACTACCCATAAGTTTAAGGTCTTAGGTTTAGTCCTACGGGGCTTTTCCGAAAGGGTTGCTCTGATGATGACCCAACTATGTATAACCTCTTCACCCAATTTCTTAAGCTTTTAGGCATGGGGTTCAAACCATGGAGACCCAAGAGCCATACTCGGCTCAGGGCAGAAACGTCCGTGAACAACTGCCCACTCGGAGGGGTGCGAACAATTGTCTTTTTTGAGGGTCTGGGGGCAATGCCTGGGGTTCAGAAAGGCCGCCTTGCCAGCCCCCCCTACTCTTGACAGCCTCCAGCGACACGTTATGTCGTAGATCCCCCCAGGCCAACAAACAAGCCGGAAGTGTTGCCCAATGCTGAGACCCGCGCCGCCCCGGTCGTTTAGCCAATTTATTCGCTTCTTGACCTGCGCCGTGCAGCAACCCTGAATCCCCAGCGATGCTACGACTTCGGGTGCGCAGGCGTGGGTTAAGGTTTGGGTTGATTAGGGGTTAGTGGGATTTTGCGCTTCGAGTTATGTATGTGTATATATATATATAGCTTAAGGCTTCAGGCTTCCAGTCCCAACGAAGGGCGCTGAGCCATGGTTCAAGCCAAACCTCGAACCAAAGGCACTTGGAGGGCTTTACGGGTTTAGGGTTTAGAGTTTAGTGTTTCTAAATTCTATTTAAGACAAGATCTTCCGGGCGTGGCGCTCTATCGATGGAGCCCAAAAACCTAAAAAACCCTCAACCTCATTCCCTGACCCCCATGTTAGCATGAAGCACCACCATCGTGCAAGTGAAACCTCCATCAAAGGTGCGAAAACAGCAAGAGTAATGAAAGCCGTAAAGAAAATTATGGTAAACATAATGAAGTAATGCTAGCTAGTACTATAATGGCAAACAGTAAAAAGAGTAGTAACCATTCCTAAGTCCGAGAACCCTCAAGACCGCTCTGGGTTTAGAGTGTGCGCTTTCCTCTTGAGAGTATTTATGCATTTGCTGTTCTCCTGAGCTTCAAGCAACATACGAGTAGATACGGGCCGTAATAATAGGAATAAGGTATGTAACATACATAGTACATATATATATATATGCATATAGATAGATATCTCTACATTTGTAATCATCGTGAGGAACCCAACTAAAAACATTGGTAATGGGCGGGCCGTCAGCCTTTACGGGGAACCGCCGCTCCAGGAGCTTTGTCATCGGCTTTCTGTGTTTTAAGATCTTAAAAGGCTTAAAGCTTTTGGCGCTTCAAGGTTTGGAGACGGAGGCCTTCTCGACCTGGGCCGGATCGAAGCTGCTGCTGCTTCTGTTCTCCTTGTGGCCAGTCAATCGATGTGGCAATGCTGCAAGCATACGAGTGACAGTGCTGATGATGGTCATAATGAGGATACTGTGATAGTGGTGATAACGGAAATGGCAGTGACATTGATCATGTGGAGAAAGGTTACCGGGGATCGGGACGGGTTGCGGAAAGAAGTCTGACCCCTGCACATTCATGCGCATGTACATGCATGCATTTGCCTCATCATACATACATATTCAAAACAGGTATCCATATACATATCCATATACATATCCACATACATATCCTTTAACTATCCATATACTTTTCCATATACATATCCATAGACATGCTCATATACACGACAATGTGTATACAAATACATACACATATACACATACACATACACACATAAACATGTACACATACAAATACACATAGACACATACACGCATACACGCATAAACACATAAACACATGCACACAAACATACACATACATACACACATACCTACATACCTACCTACGTACGTACATACATATACCCATGCATGCATGCATGCATGCATGCATGCATGCATGCATGCATGCCTACGTACATACATACATACATACATTACATTACATTACCTGCTACATTATTTACATATAATATATACATCTACGCATCCATGCCATATATCCGTCGCTGCATGCATGCGGGAGTACATGCCTGCGCCGCATTGCATGATATTGCATTACTGCACGTGAAAATTCGCTCCATTTCATTACGTTAAGCGTTCCATACATTCACATGCATGCATTTACGTACACTATATTTTTTCGTTTGTTTGTTTTCGCACAAGTATGGGTGTAGGACTCTGGGTTTGAGGCTGGGCGATCATGAACATGATTATCGCGTGTTATCTTCAAGCACCAGCGATGGGTATGCAAAGCTCAGTGTGCCGATTATGTGGCTTAGGCTGGGGGCTTGGAGCTTACATAGAGTGTAGAGGTTTAGAGGCTATGGGTTTAGACTTTGAGCGTTTAGGATGGTTTAGGGTTTTGGTCTGCTTAAAAGAATGTCAAGCAAAAAGTGTTCGGCCATTCGGGCGGCTTCGGCTTTAGGCGAAAGGGTCCGGACCTTCAGGTGAAGCTTCATCACCTTTCTCCCGCCAGACTTCTGCGCCTTGAGCACATGCGGGCTGCCATGGTTTCGGTGGAAATGCTTTGCGAATTATAGGACAGTGTGTAGAAGCTCTCTTCAGCATGATTGTAGCTGCAAACTCCGGTGCTGGACAGTTTCATCCTCGGCTCTTGATCTTGGGCGAAAGGGCACATAGTCGCAAAACGTGTGCCCGATGGGTCTGTAAACCCTATAGGCTCTAGCCCAAGCCCTAAAAGCCGTAATTCCTCCAGCATGTTCACACCTGCTGAAAGGGTGCAAAGCTCCAGGTTTCGGGGCAGAAGCGACCTACAGACGGTAAACCCCGAAGGAAATGATGCCTTGCGGCTTCAAGTTATGCGGGTCCTAGACGGTCGTAGTGATCCTGCAACTTCAGATCGATCATGATATCCAGGTTGTCATGAGGTTTCGAAGGTTCGGGCGACCTCCTGCACCCAAGGGAACGCTCAAAGCGAAAAACTTACCAAGTGCTCAGCCACTGACGAAGGATTTCAGTTCAGCCGGGCTGCGGCTAGTCTAAGGCTTGGAGCCGGCTTGGGGCTTTTATCGAGAGCCCTGTTTTAGGGGTTTCGGGTTTGGGTTTTGGTCCGTAGAAAGTTGAGGGTTTAGGGTTTAGAAAGTTTAGGGTTTAGGGTTTAGGGTTAGGGTTTAGAAAGTTTAGGGTTTAGGGAGCTTGGTGCTCAAGGATCGGGGTTGCAGGGTGCAGGGTGCACCGTGAAATCGCAGAGCAAGCGGATCAGACGGGCCTGGCCGCTGCCTTTGGATCCTCGGCGGGGCTTTGTAGCCGAGAGGATTAGGGTTCAGGGTTCTTCCAGATTTTTAGCCATAATTTGGTAAATCGCTGCTCAGTTTGAAAGCCTGAATATGTCCATACACCGGAGTTTTTTTCGAGTGGGGCTTGCGGTTCAAAGGTAATTCAATCTTAAACCTGAAAAAACGAACTCTACATCTAAGAAGCTATCCCATCTCGCACTCTCCAAGAGTTTGGAAAAGTCTTCGCCGGGCTCCGAAATCCAGTTTGGTAGATTTAAAGGACATTGTTGTTGGAGGGCCCCCCTTGAAGCCCAGCATCCCTCAATTAAGGAGTATAGCCTCAGCATATGCAAGACTTGCCGCAATATGTGTTGAGGCATATCTTCCTCAGCTGAAGGGGCTTCGGCAGATGCAATTTCGTGGAAAGCGGATTCGTGAACTTCGGATTCATTGTTTCGTGGAAACTGTCAATCGGAGAATGGTCCGCATGCAGGATTTGTTGCTTTGCGCACGAGCGTAGGGCTAAGCTGTCGCAATCAGAACAAGGGATCGGATTCCGAAGAGCCACGCGGTGTCGAATGCTAAACATAAACCCTAAACCCTTAGTTAGATCGGACAAGGACTCTGCATTAGCCCGGTCTCTCTTGATACTTCGAGTCTTGCGTTGGTTACCCGCTTAGCTGGGATGAAGCCCGCATTGCACGGTACAGTCGCGAGACAAACCCAGGATTTGTTCTTGCGAGTATGCACAGTTTTGGTATCTGCACTTGAGAAACGCACCTGTTCAAATTTCATAGACTGTACTTTTGTGCAATGAACCACTGCTCAGCACGCAGGCGGTCTGAGGACACACAGTTTGGGCACGCAGTGTCTGAACCTATGCGACGCACAAGACCCTCAACCCGAAAAAAGCGCCCGTGGGTCTCTGTTAGGAACATGGTTTATATAAGACCATGCAAAAGGGGTAGGTCAGGTTATACACTGTCTACACTCCCCTACGGAGACCAGCAGGCCAAAGCAGGTGTGGACCGGCTCTGAAGCCTTATCCGATTTGCAGTTTCGAAAAAGCAAGGACTCTTAGCATACATGTCAAGCCCTAAACATGCATCCCTAAGTAATCAGACTGCGTGCCTTTTCGTATGGCTGCGAGTACATAGCCGGTGGGGTCTCGCACCTTGCGCAGCGGAGGTCATTGTGCCCCAAGCCCAACGCCCCAAAAGACAGCCCCGCATATTGTCGGGAACTTGGAAGTAATGCTTCTAGGGCTTGGGTGTAAAGTCAAGTAAACCCTAAAGCTTAAGGATCCCTTGTTAAGAAGGGCACGGATGTTCCAAGGACTATATAGGGCTTGGCTTGGCCAGATCGTGCGTAGGAGGGGCTCCCAGCTTTGGGCTTCAGGTATTCCTAGAACACAGAGCTTTAAAGCCTCTGTTCTGCGCCAATGCAGCGGAAGGTGCGGCAGACTTCGGGGCCTCTGATTTAACACTCACTTCAGTCCGGCACAAACCAACACTAGCGACGTCATTCTCGCGAAACCTGAGCCTTCACACACAACGACCTCTAAGAGTCTTAGACTTATGTGCTGTCTGTTCGCCTGTATTGTTTGGACTCCACACGAAATCAAAGACCTCCACCCTGCCCCATGTAGGAGAAAAGACCTTCGATGCCCCATCCACAAATCCCAGCACGTCACCACCACGCTGCACAACTGACGGTGTTTTGCCTGCCGGCTGGCCTTGCCTCAATATCAGAAAAAAATACGTACCTTTGGGGTACGAGACCATCTAAATCCAAAGCCCTGAACCCTTAAATCCTAATTCCTAAACCCTGAATCCTAAACCCTTAACCCAAAAACCTTGAACCCCCCTCAATCCTAAACCCAAAACCCCCTAAACCCAAAATCCCCTAAACCCTAAACTTCCTGAACCCCTACACCCTACATCCCCAAGCCCTAAATCCTAAACCTCCTCAGGCCTCTGAAGACTTCTGCTCCAGGTTTTGCAAGATGCCCATGGCCTGGGAAAAGGGGGAAAAGAGGGCTGGGGTCGACCTCGGGCTGGGCTTTTAGGGGTTCAGGCGGCAGGGGTTTAGGGGTCTAGGGTTTAGGGTTCAGGGTTTAGGGTTTGGGGTTCAGGGCTTAGGGTTGGGGGGGTGTAGGGTTTCTACATGTTGAGAGTGTGCCTTTTTTGTTTTTGGAGGGTTGGTGGTTTAGGGTTTGGGAGTATATTGCACTGCAGGTACATATGCCGACACCAAATTATTAATATTTTATTGGGTTACGAAACATCGCGAATTTCGGGGCGAGCCCAAACCGTCAAACCCCAATTTTCCCTGCAATATTGACCCCTACATGGTCCCTATAGGTGAGCTTGAAACATGGCCCCTAAATGACCCTCCACATATCCAGAGCCTTGAACACGAAATTTTGAAGCCCTACGCAGTCATCACGGAGCCATACACACCACAAGCGAACACAACCCTACCCCGACTAAGCCTTCATAAAAACAAACCAAAACTTTACTATACTGGTCTTACGTACACCCTTAACCATGAAACCCAAGGACCAGCGCTTATGGAGTTTGGGGTTGTAAAACATTGGGCTTGGGGGTTTCGGATTTGACCGTAGTTAAGGGTAATACATCCTGGCTTGAAAGCCTCAACCTAAACCCGACACCCTTAACCCTAAATCCTAAAACCCTAAACCCTAAAACCCTAAAACCCTAAACCCCAAATCCCCTAACCCCCAAATCTTGCCTTCACCGGGCCCAGGTTGATCAACGGATCCAGGAGCTTTTCGACCTCGAGCTCCTGCGCGGCGTCTTTTTTTGGGCATCCTTTGGGAAATTGTTCCGGTCTGCGGTTCTAGGGTTGAGGGAGTTGGGATTATTACCACGGTATCATTGTTCAATGTGTGTGTATATATATATATGTATTTGTTGTGAATATATATTTTGTATATTCCTGTGTTTCTAAAATTTTGATTTCTGACTTGAGGGGCGATAGAGAAGGTGATGAAGTTGAGGTTTGAGGCCCCGGGGGCTTTCGGGGAGCCTTGGGTTCTTTTACGGGGTCTTGAACATGAGCGCCTTAGGGTATAGGGTTTAGGGTTTATAGGGTTTATAGGGTTTTAGGGTTCGGGTTTAGGGTTTAGGGTTAGGGTTTAGGGTTAGGGTTTAGGGTTTTAGGGTTTGGGGGTTTAGGGGTTTAGGAGTTATAGGGTTTAGGGGCTTCAGGCCTGGGGTCTCTAGCTTGAAAACCTTTTCCGGATCTTTGGTTTTTTTTGCCTCCCGCCTGGCTAGGATTTGTAGGCTTAGGGTTGAGGGTTTCGGTGGCGAATGTGAGGCGAGTTCTCTTCGTCAAGCCACCACAGACTACCAGCCTCCAAATCTCTCAACAACTGCACCATGAAAACCGCTCCCCTCGAAGCTGGAAGCCCCACTAGATCTTGCAGGGTTTAGGGTATAGGGTTTAGGGTTAGGGTATAGGGTTTAGGGCTTGTTGATCTTGTAGGGTTTAGGGCTACCACGACCGCCTCCCGTCTGGGCCATCGAGCTTCGGATATACGGTTGTCATAACCACTCAAGGTCTCTACTTTGACGAGGCAACCCCCCAAAAACCTAAGAGCGCTGCTTTTGCATCCGGACTCAGGGTGTCGGCCGGGAAAGTTAAGCCGGCAAGAAACGTTATAAGCCGTTTTCCCAAAACCCTGAACCCGAAGCCCTTGCTAGTATGGGGCTTTTAATAATGAGAATAGCGGTTTGGAGTATATTGTTGGTACAAGGAACCCTAAGGGATACCTTTAGGTAACTAGTGCGCGACCCCTTTGATTCGGGTTGAAACTCCACTTCCAGCTGGGATCCGACACCCAGATATATTGGGTCGAAACTGGGTAGCTAGGATTTTAGGGCTGAGGGTGTAGACTTTGGTGAGCGCCTTACTTAAGCTACACACACACACACATATATATATATAAGGGTTTAGACTCTATGCTCTCACAACAACTTTAGGGTTTAGGGCTTTTTTGAAGGGTTCAGACTTGGGGCTTTAAGGGCCCGTCAGTTTCTGCACCTTCAAGAGCCCCCTCCTGGTTGAGGCCGGCGTTGGAATTCAGCCACCTCAAGGTATCCTCCACCTACAGCAGACGAGAGCGTGGCATCAATCTTCCAATTCTTGGAATTTACCAAGAGCCCCAAGGACCCTCTGAAAGGCTCTCGGTCTCATCGTACTCAGTGAGAGGTGCTTGTGGACCACGATGAAGGATAGTTGGTTGCACATTGGGTTTGGAAAGGCTCAGTCTTGCGTTGCGGGAGAGAAGAGCATGAATTAAGCCCTAAACCCAACCTTCAAAACCCACACCCTAATTAAGCGAGAGGTTCGGTGGAGGGAGGATTAGCCGGTCCTGCAGATAGTCTGGGCATCAAGTGCGTAGGGATTTGGGAGTCTTGCAGTGACAAATGCGTTGATGGTGGAACGCGTCTCGCCTGAAGGCTATTCGCCCTATATTTTGCCAAACCCATAAGCCTGGAAACCTTCTGCTTTAGAGCAATTTTTAGACTAAAGGCTTGGCAAATTTAAGTATACATTATCTTCTTACCCTACACTCCAGTTATCAAGTGATTGGCCGCCCTATCGCCCCATGACAGCAGATGCTGGTCATGTGCCACACATGTCCCCAACTTCAATGTCCATGGAAGGATGGAAGGATATGACCCTTGGAATTGATTGGACCAACAAGGGGTCATCAACCATTGGGGTAACCGACTGCTTTAATCGCAAGTGCTTTCAACATAACATTACACACCGCCGGTATGAGCCAGGATCGATCTGCGGGACTGGGGCATAATAGATTTAAGACACGTGGGTTTAGAATTTAGTGCTTCGATGCTGAGGGAGCCGCGGGGGAGCCTTAACGCCGGCACCCGAAACAATGGAGCAAGGGAAGATGCTAATCACTAGATAAGACTGCAGTCGACACCCCTTGATAAGGATATACACCACAAGCTACAGCGCGTTATGCAGATGTAATATAGGTTTTGTTCATGAAAACCCCCTGTAAAACGGTTGTGGTTTGTTGAATCAAAGTCGGAGTGTGTTGGGCAAACTGGGTCATGTGCACATATGGTATTGTGTGTGAGGGGGAGAAGTGATGAGCTCAAGATGTGGCGGGCTCAAGCACTTCGGGGTTTAGGGTTTAGGGTTCCGAGTTTGAGGCTAAGGGCTTGCGTTGAGAGCGCCTAAAAACCGTGAAAAGACATGATGGGGGCCAAACTCGCAAGATGTGGCTAAGTAGCAAGTGTTGCCTCAGCACAAGGTTCTTCAACTTCAAGGCCGTACCACCGAACCAAGCAGATGCACAGCTCAAACAGAACAAAAGGAAACCTGGCAGTCAGAAAATCTTGCAGCCCAACACGTCCCGTGAGGCCCTGGGCCCTTTGAAGACACAAAATGTACTATCTAAACACCTCATGCTCTGAAGCCCGAAAGCCTCAGCAAACGACTCTACAAGTTCAAGCCCTACTATAGTCATAGTCTCCATCGTAGTTCCTCGTTTTTGGTTAACCAAATAAAGGCTAGAGAAAAAAGGAACTACACTAGTGGAGACTTTAGGATACTACAGGCAAGCTCCAATGAGTACTGAGAGAACTTGGTCAAACACCGTTCCTTAAATCGAAGGGGTATGGAGTCTGAGAACAGGGGAGTAGCATAGTACCCTAAATAGTAGGATCCTTGTTGTAAGAACCCCAAAATAAGGTACCCC
>CAJNJA010015650.1:0-11665 GCA_905231915.1 Symbiodinium necroappetens | reverse complement strand
CCTAAACCCTAAACCCTAAATCGAGAACTCTAAGCCCTAAACCGACTAACGGGTTTTTTGGTTGCTTCGGCCAGGAAGAGCTCTGAGTTCGGGCAGGTCCTGTCTTCGGCCTCTCGACTGGTTTGCAATTCAAGACGTGCCCTTTTTTCAAAGATAGGGCTTACTTATGGTTTAGGTTTGGGTTTAGGGTTTAGGGTTTATGTTTAGGGTTTGGCGTTTATAGGGTTTAGGGCCGTTTAGGGTTTTGGGTTTGGGGTTTAGTTAGGGTTTATGGTGTTAGGGTCTAAGGTTTCGGATTGCAGATTTACCTGGGCCCTCAAGAACCTCCCTTTTTAGGGTTCCTTATGATTTCCTTGGAAAAGTCGTCTTACCCTAAACCGGTATGATGAGGAGCATGAAATGCTCGTGGTTTTGTGATTTTGCTGGTTTCGGTTGCAGTTCAGGATTCTGGAGACTAAGCGTCGAACGATCTTAGTCTTCTTGTCCGAGGAATTGATGGCGTTCTGAGTACGACTAGGAGCATAGGTAGTGTCATAACTTAATTTAAGACTGTAAGTGTTGATTCAGAGTTCGATTTTCTTTGGAAGGAACAAGACAGCAGGAACAGGATTCTCAGTCCATAATCATAATAATGCTAATAATAATTTCATAACAGCAACAACAACAATAATAATAATGATAATTACAAGGCCCCTCAAATCTATACAAGACCCTGGACCGTAAATTCTAAACCCTCAACCCTGAACCTAAACCCTAAACCCTCAACCCTGAACCTTGAACCCCAAACGATACACCCTAAACCAACCGACGAGTAGCCCGGACTATGGGCTTATAGGGCTTAGAGGGGCTTATAGGGCTTATAGGGGCTTATAGGGGCGCAGGGCTTATACGGCTTATAGGGTTTATAGGGGCTTATAGGGGGTTATAGGGCTTATAGGGCTCATATTAGGGCTTATAGGGCTTATAGGGCTTATAGGACTTATCGCGAGGTGCGCAAAGCCGTGGAAGCCCGGAGGAGCGAACGAGTGCAGAAGCGTCGGCTGCAGCCGGTCACAGACCCAGAGGCCAAGAGATGTTCTTGGGTTTTCAGGATGTTCAGGGTTTTTTAGTGTGTTCAGGGCTTTTCGTTGAAATCTTCAGATCGTTTGAGTTTCTAAGGTTTTTTTGTTGTTTTTTTCAGGGTTTGGGGTGTTTAGGACTTCTTTGGGTTTAGGGCCCTCTGTTGTATGTTGTGTGTTGGGTTGTCAGGGTCCGGCTTGAGGTTCAAGATTTCGGGTGTATTTAGGGTTAAGGACTTAGGATTTAGGGTTCAGGATTTGGGATTTATAGGGCTTAGGGTTTAAGATTTAGGATATGGGGTAGGATCCTGAGCCCCGTGCTACAAGCCCTTCGCTTGACGAGTCTTATTGGGCCGTCTGAAGCCTCAGACAAGCCATTTTGCGAAGGTGAGAAGCACCCCAGAGTGCGCTTGTAGTTGTGGTAGCAGGAGTAGCAGAAGTGGACCTAGAGCAGCGACTGGCCAGAGTTGCAGTAGCGGCAGCAGGAGTGGCGGCGCAAATGGCTGTAAAGAAGCCAAGAGTCTAAGCGCGATACGTCCGATCATGACGGTATCATCCCGCCCCACTCCCCTCCCCGGAATGTGGCAAACGAGGGTGCTGCTGTTCCTCCTAGTAGTAGTAGTAGTAGTAGTAGCAGCAGTAGCAGCAGCAGTAGTAGCAGCAGTAGCCGTCGTCGTCGTCGTCGTCGTCGACGTCGTCGTCGTCGTCGTCGTAGTCGTCGTCGTCGTCGTAGTAGTAGTAGTAGTACTTGAAACTCCTACCCCTCGTATGACTTGCTACGACGACAACGACGATTTCCACTACGACGGGTGGCCTCAATTTGGGTGAGGTCAAACAACGCTAAGTTGGTCAATGTCACCATGATGATTGTCACGCTAAGCCGCAAGGGCCTTATGCAACCATTGATGGTGGTTGCCCCGAAAGTGCTTAGAAACTTTGTAATCTTGCATTGAGGGATCCGGATTACAGTCCTGGTCGCGAAGTGAGTAGGATAACGCGCATCGCGTGGGGATTGTGCTAGACTACTAGAGTTGAGGTCGGCATTGCGGTATGTCTTAGTGGGGCTTTTGGTTCTGGCGACTTATGTAGTGTTATTCAGGGGAACCTTGCCAAAGCGATCTTGCCTTGCAAGATGCGCAACTGCGGCATCATGTAATGCTCGTTGCACGAGCCGCAATCGCAGCCGTATTTCGTGCCATGTCGAAGTTGTGGCCATCGTAACCAACATGGAGTCCGAAACGACAAGCACGTAATCCCGGTTCTTGCAATTTTAACCCCAGCTTGGGTTTCGACGCTTCATGGATTGCCGAGTGGGCTTTTTGGATGTTGCTTGAGGTCCCTTACTACAACATGTTTTTCAACATGCGAGTGGTATCCGGGATATGGCTCACCAGCGTGGCCTTTTGTAGCGTCGGATTGCCCTTATTCTTCAGACCTCTATAGCAACTTTTTTCGGCCGCAATCTTACACGATGGAGATCAAAGCCTCTGCCCTACTCGTCGTTCTTAGAGTTTAGACGGATCTAGAAAGTTTAGGGTTCGGTTCAGGGGTTTCGAGTTCCGGGCTGTGGTTCGGGGCTTTCGGATGAAGTGTTGAACGCTTATCGTTTCGGGGTCGATTCTTGTCGCAAGCCTGCAGCCCCAACTAAGTGGGTAGTTGTCTAAATTGGGGTCCCATGGATAAAGGTGCCATACTATATTCGGGACCTAGAAAGGAACTCTGATTTAGAGAATTTCCCACATTCCGGTTTGGAAGTGTAACTTCTCGGGCAAACCCCAAACCATGCCGCACAGCTTCGTTCGCGCCCGGGTTTCTGCCCTTGCTGGTTAGGCTTTGAGGGCCCAGGTGGGTGAGGTTTTGGGCCAAACCCAAGCCCCCAACCGTTCAGGGTTTAGGGCTCCGGTTAGGGGTTTAGGGTTCGGGGTTCAGGGTTACAGCGCGGGTTAAGTAGTGATTTAAGAGAGCCTTGGCCATTGAGGGATTGGAAGGCGTGAAGGGAACCCGAGGACGTAATCCCGGATCCCCCCAAATAGTTAGAGTTTAGGGTTTAAGCTTTGGGGTTTTAGACGCCTAGGGTCTTGGCTCGAGGCACCTGTGTTAGGTTGCCTTTTTGATAGACGTACATACATACATACATACATACATACGTACGTACGCACGTACATACATACATACATATACATATGCATATACATATACAAATACTTTCGAGGGAGTGAATTCCCCATGGTCCCTCCATCCATGCTTCAAAAGGATCAAACATCAGTACCGACCCCTCAAAGCCAAACATGATGGTGCAATTTTACAAAGCCGCAAATTAGCCCCATGTACAGGTCCATGGTATTCTGGCCTCCCGAATACCCCAACACAATGCCCGGACCCAGAACTGTTCGGAAGGCGGCCGCAGCAGCGAGACGAGGAAAGAACCGACGCCGTGTGCAAGGCAAGAAGAGAAAGCTGGACGAGTCGCTCGGCCTCTGATGGAATTCGATTTTGGAACTTTTGCATCAAGGGTTTCAGGTCTAGGTAATTCGGGGTTTTGCATTTTGGGACCTTAGGTGTCGCGGCTACAATCTCATGATTCTCATGATCGTGTTTAGGGCTTCGATGGTCGATGATCTAAAGGTTCAAGGTCATTGGTCGAGGATCTCGCATCCTCTGCAGTGAGGTGGCAGGCGTTCTGTTACTTTGCCACTTAGGGCTCAGGGATCAGGACGAGGGCCTGCCGGGTCCAGGGGCAACAAGGAGCTTTACTTGAACCCGACCTTCCCTTTGGTATGGAGGGGGCCTAACCGTGAGGATTTGAAGCGTAAGATGGGTCAAGTACAAGACATCAGCGGTGTCAGTTACTTTGGTTTATGGTTTGTTCTGGTTTTGATGGTATCAATCTCAACATGCTTTGTAGTCGTTTCTGAAACCGGTCACAGTCGAGGTTTGAAGGTTTGCATCTGGTCATCATCTTTGGGAACGCTTGTTAGCTGTCGGGACAGGCAAGGGCGTTTTGGATGTCATGGGCTTTTGCTGCTTCCTGATGTTGGGTGCTGTGCGTCTTTCCATCTTGCGTTCTTATAGGAGCTGTTCTTGAACAGAGACGACAGGCTTCGGGGTAATTCAGAAGCACTGAAAGCTCCTTTCCAAGTGTATGTCTCAAGTTTCAATCTTAACCACGCTTACACCAAAAGCAAAAACCATGAGCCCTGAAGCTACATCCCTTCATTCCTGAGGTTGATTCAAGCAACCAAGGGCGGTCGCGGCAAGCACAAAGTGAAGCAGTCAAAGTCACTGATTTCGTAGCTGCGGCCCTCAACCCACAACCGTTGCTGGGACAATTTCTCGCCAAAAAATGAGAGACAGATAATAGATCAGGAATTATTAAGAATGTGCTAATATATAAATTTATCTTCATACATTTTTCTGAATGGTTTGTAATTAAAATATATTCTAAAATAGAGAAGATAAAGGAATAAATATGTCTATATATATATATTGAAACATAGTATATATCATATATTTATAGAATATAGATAATTTCTATGATTAATTTGATTTGATTTCAAATTAAAAGACTATTTCTTATTGAGATTGATGCTGTATATTCTTTTCGATATTTTCTAACATATTATATTATTATTTCAATTCTAATTCTTTTTTATATTTTATTGAAATATAAATTATTGATTACAAATATAAATATATATACATATATATATATTTATTTATTAGTTCAAATTGTGCTATATTTCGATTATATGAAAAGAGAACAAAAAAATTATATATATATATATATCTATGATTTATGACCGTGATTCTGTGCGCGACTTAATCTAGGATAATTTCGTTTTTTCGTATATTTCCGCTGAAGATCTCTGGAGGGGGAGATTGTGTCGTGATATTTAGATATTGAAAATTGATTTCTCGATATTATTTATTTGAATATTTATAAAGAAATTTATAAAAGAGATTGGAATTCGTTTATTTATTTTTGAAAAAATATAGTCTGTTGATATATCTAAAATAAACTTAATAAAATAATAGAAGAGATTTTTATTATGATAATATTTAGGATATATTTATAGAATTTATTTTTATAATAATAAGATATTCTTTAGAGGAAAAAAATAATTAATGTTTTAATTTAAACAGAAAATATTTATATGAATTTGAATTGAGAATAAATAATTTTGAGAATTTAATTCATTATATAAAATATAATTTTAATTTTTTCGCCATGTCTTTATAAATAAGAAAAATTATTTCGCAATCTAATTCTGTAAAAATTTAATTCGGTCATATTAAAATTCGACCATTTATATAATCGGAAGAGACGTCTCCTTCCTACGAGAGAATCCTTATTTGGGAAATTTTTGATTCTGAAAATTGGGCTTCATATATGTCCCGCGATATCTTCTTCTTGCCTGGAAGGAGAATTATTATTTTGGAGGATATAAGCTCTACAAATGGCAAATATTGGATTCCCGCGTATCCCTACCCCACGAGAGAATTATTATTTTGGAATATTTCTAGAAATTCTACAAATGAGTAATTCCAATATATTTCCTTCTTTCATGCCATATATAAAAAAATCATTATTTTGCAAGATTTAGGCCTTGAAAAAGATAAAATAGAGATAAGGAACGCCTGTCTCTCCCGTCCCAAGAAGGGGAATTGGAGAATTCAGGCTGGGAAAATGGCAAAATAATGATCTCTATGGCTTGGCAACCCCCCCCCCCCCTCGTCTCTCCCGTATCACGAGGGGGGAATCACTGTTTTGGAAGATTTAGAGCTTGAATATACGAAATATTGATTGTCATATGTCTTCCTCCCCCACTCTCCCCCAGAAAGATTATTTCAGAGGTATCCGTATCCAAAGAACAATTGATATATATTGCTGATCCTGGTATGTGCCATGCTGCTGCTCCTGTTGTTCTTGATGCCTTGTCGCGATGAGGTATTTAATTTTTTTTCGTAGAGAGATTTTCATACCCTGTCGTGGTGAGATATTCATATTTTATCGTGGGGAGGATTTCATGCCTTGTCGCGGAAAGATTTTCAAATCTTGTCGTGTCAAAATTGATTTTTTCCTGTCGTGATGATAATATTTTTTATTATGAATAAGATATCTTTTTTATTCTCGTGATAATAATATTCTCTCTTTTAAAAAAATCAATCTTGTCCGAATTATAATTCTATTTCGAAATATTTTTTACTATTAAATTTAATCGATATTTTGATGAACAAATATAAAAATATCGAATAAATTATATAATCATATCTAAATCATTTATTCTCTGCGAATCGACGATAGATTTCTATTTATATTTATAATCTAAAATAAGAATGAAAATAATTATGAGGATATCTAAAAATAAATTAGAAATATATTTAAATTAGGATCTGCCGAAATCTTCTATTTAAAATCGATTTTTCTGCAAGAATTCATGAAGAATTCAGAAAATCAAATATGAAAGATATATTATAGAAAAATTCGAATAAATTATATTTAAAAGGTCGTATTCATCGATAATGAGACCAAAGAGAAATCATTTGAACTATTAAATCGAATTCGTAGTAAAAATCAAATTGCCTTCATATTATTATTATTATATTAAAAGAATAGAGAAAAAATTATAAATTATCAAATAATTTTCCAGAGAGATTAAAAAAATATAAATATAAAGAAATATATAAGGAGATTATTCTCTATTATGATTATAAACTATAATTTGAAAATCTCTTTGTGATTCGCGCTTGCGCGCTTGTGTGTGTACATAACGAGAAATATTTTCCCAATTTGAAGCCTTTACAAGTCAAGTGACAAAAAGAAATTTGAGCCAATATTCGTAATAACAAAGATACGAATAAAATAATTTGGAGGTCGTAATGGCTCCCATGCGGGGGAGCCTCGTCTTACGCACGATGGCCGGAATATCTATGTATCTTGCCGAAATTCCCAGGCGGGCTTGCGAAGCGCTCTTCTAAGACGTTCTATAACGAATCAAATGATATATACAAATACGAGACAGCGGCATCTACGGCTGGATCTTTATCATAACTATACTATTCGTCAAAATCCCTATACATAGATATATTAAAAATACGACACAAAAAAGCACATAAGATACAATCTACACAAACTAGATCATCTTAATTTAAATAACTTATACCCTACCCATTCCCCACAGACTTATTCTATATCGTATATACAACAAGCCCCAAACCAAAATCAACATATTAAAGTACGCTTTTAATCTACGATCAAGAGCCGGAGATTTAGAATAATTCTCATATATATATAGAGAAATATAGATCCTCATAGATAAATATAATAACAAATTCAAGCAGACAGATATAAGCAAACAGACAAACAAAAATAGACAGAAATAGAGACAAACAAATAAATATACAAATAAATAGACAAACCCACAGACAGACAGAGACAAACAAATACAGACGGAGACGGGCGGACGGACAAACAAACAAAATCTCTTTCGAGCTAACAAAATATCGAAGATCGTAAATACCGCGAGATCTCTAAATGCTCGCCGAAAAGCCAAAAAATTTAATAACCGCGAGTATGCCTACCACAAATTTCAGAAATTTTATAGCCTACGAATATACCCGCCTAAAGCTACCAACTTTTAGTAAATTATAATACCGCGCTTTTTTCTAGACCTTCCAAAATTTCTGACATTTTCGAACCGGAGAGAAAATTCGTAGTACCACAATTACCGAAATATTTATATCGCGAGACAAGCTCGCAAGAGGCTTTCAAAAAGAAACGCGTCAAGGACGAGGTTATCGGGGACCAAGCCGGGTACGGAATCGCGGTCGCAAACAACACGACACCACTTTATCATAGATTCTAATATTAATAGAATAAGAATAATATTCTAAGAGAGAATATAGTTTCTTATATGGCAAATCATATCTAATGTTAACCTCGAAAGAACGATTCTACTAATATATAAGACATAGCACATTTATAAAAGAGAACCTAGAAGATAAGATATCTTGAAATGTTTCGCAGATAATCAAAGAGAAAATTTCTATAAATCAGATTCAACAATATATAGGATCATCAATCCTATTCCTCATTAGAGATAAAATATATAGATGTGTAACGCACTTGTGTGCGAAGTGACAACCTCATACTTCTACCGAACACACATCGGATTGTTTGCGGATTTGCAGAATCCGGATGCATGCGATTGTATATGTAAATCCGTTGCCATTTGGCTAAAGACTCTCCGAAATCTTTCTTCTCCCACCCTCCCTAACCCTCTTGTTTCACTTCGTTTTCCTCTGCTTTCTTTCTGCGACGACTGACCGGGAAACGGTCGGTCCCCTAGAACATCAATTGTCTATTTCAGCGAGAAATAGAAGAACATCGCAGAAACGCCACCGAAGCGAAAGCAGTTGGAAAAGTCCGATCGTCAGGGATCTATGCGCTGTAATGTGGAAGCTCCTGTTGTCGTACCGATAAAGTTGCCATAATTAGTCTCCGAATTGATATAAATCAGAGCCTGCTAGTGGTCAAGACCGGGGTACTGAAGGAGCATGCACGTCCCCTGCCAGCAATCCATATTTTTCCTCGTTGAAATATCTTGAAATGCATAGAGGCTGCCCACGTCGTTGGATTTCTCGTGCAGGAGATCACTCCTTCGGATGAGCTTGGATTTTGACGAGTCGAGTTTGGGCCTAGGATCATTTCTGAGAAGGGTGCTTCTACATGCTTCTACCGTCTGGAAGGAACAACCGCTAAGCAAAGGGCTAAAACAAGAGTTCTTTGGATTGCTAACCATATATAAAGGTTACGATAGGCTACGTATCTACCCAGGTACTAGGGCGTGAAGGTTGGTGGGGTTCAAGGCTTCGGGTCCCAACATCAAAAACAGTAAGTTTTAGAACATCAAGGACTTTGAACCAACCCTTGAATAGTGGCATCCTGACCCAGGGAAAGGTACCCCAACTCTTACAAAATTTAGCCACGCGGGGTTCGAATCTCCAGGGTTGAGGAACCATGGTACCGGGCTTACAGCCTCAGTAACTTGAACACGTTGTGGGGTGGGTGTATGTATACGTAGTATACTAAAACCTTTACGGAGACTTAGACTAAACCCTAAAGTTCCTAAAGCCGATCAAAGAGTTTGAGATCCAGTGTAATGCCGGACGCAGGGTTTAGGGTGCTGTCGCACGAGATGCTCCGCAGGCACATGGGGCCGGAGTACCATTGTCGCTGTTGTGGCTTCATGCACATGCAGTCTTACGGCAATGGCTAGAAAGTCCGCACTGACCCCATGCCTACGAAAAGGAAGGACAATACATAAATCATGCCGAATACAACTACTGAAACAAACATGTGCGGCAACCTGCACCGACGGGAAGTCTCAGCCTGGCGACCTAATTCCTGAACCCCCTTTGGCCAACGCCCAGCCTCATGCCCAAGTCCTCAACTTGGAGCCCCACCCTAGACCCTAAACCCAAACCCCTAAACCCTAAACCCTAAACCCTAAACCCAAACCCAAACCCCTAAACCCAAAACCCTAAACCCTAAACCCCAAACCCCTAAACCCTAAACCCTAAACCCCAAACCCAAACCCCTAAACCATGGTAGGGGCCCTGCCCACAATCCGACGTCCTGCCTCGCATCCTACTCCGAAGCCCCAAGCTCAGGCCTTGCACCAAAAAGCCGGCAAAATAAAACCGAGCATTTAGGGTTTAGGGTTCAGGGTTTAGGGTGACCCTAAACCCTAAACCCTTTTAGGGTTTAGGGATACCAGAAATACCGAGTGCGAGCATGAGCAGTGAACGACAGAGTTTCTGGCCTCAAGCTCCACGGTGGCACCAACTTCAACCGCGACTCCTGATCAACGGTGGCATGGAACCCCGAAGGCCCCGAACGCCAACTCCCCAAAGCCGGGCACTTAGGGTTTAGGGTTTAGGGGTTTAGGGATTTAGGGGTTTAGGGTGCCTTGGAGGCCTTCTTACTTCAAGGATTTAAGGGGCCCAAGGTTTAGGGTTTTGGGGTTTCGACAGTATGGGATTTTCCAAAGCCGCAAACTTTGTGGGGCTGAGGCGTGCTGAGGGTTTGGGTTTAGGGTATCGGTCTTCAGGGTGAAACTAACTTAGGACATGTAGGTTCCCTGCCTCTAAACATGTCTGCTGACAATCCTCCCCCGTCTGTAACACCGTCAACACAACATCAACTCCCCCCTACACCCTAAACCCTAAGTGAATCGACCCTGCCAGTTTCATGAAGAGCGCCATGCGCTCGCTGGCTTGGCACACGGGGGCGAACGCCAATTTTGTGCGGTGAGAGCATGACTCATGCACGATGCCGGCGCCTTCGACTCAAATGCCTGCTCGCAGGAGATCACGACACAGTTCTGAGGCTTTTCTGGGGCCATTCCCAACTCTCCCGCCTCGGCATCTCCGAAGGGAAGGCAGAGATCATCAGTGGCTGCGAGTTTTGAAACCTGGACCCTAAACCCTAAACCCACCAGTACTCGGCTGCCTCCCGGATCTGCAGGTCTCTGGGGTAAGAGCCCTCGGCGCTGAGGAGGTCGCAGTCTGCAAGGGTGCCGCAATGGTTCATTTAGGGTTTAGGGTTTAGGGTTTGAGGCTGATCAGGTCGGTCGTCGAGGCCTTCACCATCCTCCACCGCAGCGAGATAAGGGTTTTGGGTTTAGGGTAGGGCGATGTGGATTTACGAAAATTTAGATGTACCCGAAGCCCTAAACCCGAAACCCCTAAGCCCATCCCCTGAGCCCTTCAACCCATTCCCTAGAAAGCCCATTCCCACACACCCCAGTAGGTTTGAGTCCACCAAGCTCCAGCCCTCATCAGATCCTGTTGTCCCATTGGCGTCCCACTCGTGCCCCGGTGCGTGCGGGTGCCGGCGAGCTCCATGGAAGTGCCTAAGACCCCTAAACAAAGAACATGATCCACCATAACTTAGGGTTTAGGATTTAGGGTTTAGGGTCCCTAAGCCCTAAAAGCCTATACCCGAATCCCGAAGCACTAAGCCCTAATTCCTAAACCAAAGTGACTCCATACGCATCCCAGACCAACTTCGACTCCTGAGCCTTCCCGAAGAATGGGGGGGAGGGTAGGTTTAGCGCGTGGTGTGTAGGGTTTTAGGGTACAGGATCCCCTAGGGTGCGCTGTGATGTCGGTTTTTCGGTCCGCATCCCCAGATCGATTCAATACTAAGGCTCGTCACCACAGAAGCAGGCCGAAGACCCGAAACCCTAAACTTTTAACCCCAGACCGGAACCCGAAACCGGGAACCTAGGGGCAGTGAGCTGCAGCCGACTGCAAATCGGCTATGAGCGCCCACCTCCGGAACTGTGCGGTTAAGGTGGTGTAGGGCTCAGCATTTTGCTTGAAGGACAACTTGTTTAGGGTATTTGGGTTTAGGTCACAGGCAAGGGCCTCATTATAGCCTGTCCTTTGTCCCGTTCGAATCGAGTCCCGAACCTAAACCCTGAACCCTAAACCCTAAACCCCCAAACCCTAAACCCTGACCCCGGTGGCTCTTCGAGATCTGTGTCTATGCAAGGACTCCTTGGGCCCATCCTCTGCGGGTGAGGCATCAAAAAAAAACT
>CAJNJA010015649.1:0-11666 GCA_905231915.1 Symbiodinium necroappetens | reverse complement strand
CACCACCACCGCCACCACCCACCACCCACACCCACCACCCACACCCACCACCCACCAAGCACCAAGCACCACCCACCGACCACCCACCACCAACCACCGACAGCCAACAACCAACAACCAACAACCAACAACCAAAAATCAACAACAACAACAACAACACCAACAACAACACCAGCAACAACAGCAACAACAACAACAACAACGACGCCAACACCAACACCAACACCAACACCAACACCACCACCACCACCAGCAGCAGCAGCAGCAGCAGCAGAAGCAGCAGCAGCAGCAGCAGCAGCAGCCGCCACAACAGCAGTAGCATCGGCAGCGGCAACAGCAACAACACAACAACAACAACATCCCGAACCCGTATATAAACCAGACACCCAAAATCTCCATCCCTCAGCCCCCCCGAAACCCGCCCTGAGGCCCTTGCTATTTCCGGGAGCTCTGAAGCAGCACCCGCTCTTGAGGCAGTTATGCCCCTCGACTGTCTTATCCTGCGGCCCCGAACCGTGACTTTCGTAGTGGAGTGGTATTTGGAATCGACATAGTGTTGATAAGATCCTCTTATTGCCGCAGTCCTTATATAATTGCAGCATAAGGTCCCGCCTACCCATCACCGTATTCGAAGTATTCGGGCCCCTATGCTGCAGGGTTTAGGATGGTCCAGGTCTTGCGAAGATGACTCTTTGGCAGAGATTCCTGTGGAAGGCTCGAGAACTCCACACTGTACATTTTCTGGTTAAAGTTCCCTTGCCAAGAACATTGAGGTGCCGAGCCCTCCCCGACGACTCGAAGGCAGGTCCTTTGTAGGAGAGCGTGGACATAAAGCTGTCCCTGAACCCCCACCACAAGGGACGTGTCGTTGCTTGGATCTTTGCCCCCGTCCGAGACCCTAAACCCTGTAGCTTGCACCTCAAATCCTTGTAATGGCCCAGGTCATGGAGTGAGCAAGCGCAGGTGTGTAGGATGTGATATCCCAAACATCAAGCGCACCGTGGCCTCTACGCCTCTAGGCAGAAAGCCATGTAGCTGCAATTCTCGAGAGGAAACCTGAACTCGAAGTCCCTGGAAGGTTCCCACTCCCAATAGAAAAAAAACCCATCCCACCCTAACACCCTTTCACAACGAACCCGAATTCCTAAACCCAGCACCCTGAACCCATAGACCACAGTCCGGGTGTGAGCGCCGAAGTCAACCCCAGCGGAACAGCTTGAGTGTGCTTCCAAGGCTTTCCAAAAGCCTACATAGCTCTACACAGCGACAGGTGGCAAGTATTGATCATTTTCCCTCACACAGCGTCAATTGAGTCCCTATCTGGTTCTAGCTGAAAGGCCAGGCTCCAAACCTGAAGATTTAAGGCCCCTACAAGCAGAAACCAAGCCTCTCCGAAGTGTAAACTCCCCTGTGCTACCCCCCAAATTTCCCTAGGCCCAAAACCCAGAGAGGAAACCTACGAAGCGGCTGTGGCGTCTTCTGACCTTCGCACTGGAGATTTGCAGGTTCCCGGGGGAAAGAGTTGCGGTTTGGGGTGCGAGGGATTTAGGGTTTAGGGGTCAGTAGCAAACAGGGATCGAGGGTTCAGGGCTCGGATGGAAGGCTTCGAGGGTTTATGAGGGTTTAGCTCATAATCATGGGCGATATAGGACGTTGGTTGTGTGGCTTTGGGGGTTTGGTTTTTTTCTGACTAAGGGGTTAGGGGTGGGGCTTAGGACTCTGGCGAATTTTAGGAATTAGGACTTAGATGTAGGGTTCCGTTGCTTCCCAACCTTTCAGGATCCTTGCTTCATTATTTGGAAGCTGGAGCAAGACTGTGCTGCGCGATAGAAGTTACGATAGCGGCACTGTCTGTTTTTTGGTCTTGGGTCTTGGAGCCCAGTCAACGGTTCGATAACGGCTGGCATGAAGCTTGGCCCCGTTTCTGCACTTCCAGACGCAACTTGAGTACATGAGTTTAAGCGTCAGCTTTGAGGGGTAAAGGGCTTCGGGTTTTGTAGGCATGCATTTGCGTTGATCGGTTCGGTTGCACCGCGTAGATTTGTTTACGAGTTCAGGGTTGCGTTCGGCGCTGATAAAGCAATGACTTTCCTGCTCCCTGTCATTCATTGCGATAAGGGGTGCAGCCTTAAAGTCCGAATCTGCAGTGAAACCCGCCACCACCCTGCTCAGCACATACACCTGTCATGTACCGGGTTTCTTAGTCATGTCCGTATACAAGTATCGCACAGTACATGTCAAATCTCCATTCCCTCAAGCTGACTTGCCCTAAGCCTAGGTCCCCGGCCAACTCAGCATCAAGCCCCAAGCGCGAAGCCCACAGGTCAGCCGCGGCATGTCCGAAGTGGGAGAGCCAACTGAGACAGCCCGAAATCCTTAAACTGAAATACTACCGTTGCCCAAATCTGTCCTTAAACCCGTAATGCCCAATCCCTTCAACCGAACAATCCTTGCCCCAACCCCTTCAAACACAAATCCTTAAACCCAAGCCCCTTCGACCCAACAGCCCCTGAATTTGAAGCGTTTAGGTTGAAGTTCTCTTCTAGAAATCCCAGGCCCTGGCAGTAGGCTTCCTCCGTGGCGCCGTGGATGTGGCAAAGCTGGCACCCCGCCTCCTGGCCGCGGCGGAGGCCCTTCCCTTAGAGCCGAGTGCCTATACAGTAGGTCTTTGGTTTGTGGGTGCAAAAGGTTTATGTGAGGTCTGAGGAACAACAAACCGTGATATGGGCCAATGCAGGCAATTGGGCTACTCCTTCCTTTCCTGAGGCTGCCCATGGTGTTTTGTAGGAACCGTAGGCTTGGTTAGACAAGCATCATCGAACAGTAGGTGCCCCGGTAGCCGCCAAGTTGGGTTTATGTTTTAGGGTTCTGAGTTCTGAAAGTCCACACCCTCGATCAAACTGGCGTGTGTGAGGTGTAGGGCTAGGGTACCCTAAACCCCCAAACCTGCATCTTTCAAAAGTCTCATCCTCCAAAGTCGAGCGCTGAATCGGAGGCGATTGGCTGGCATCGCCTGAGCTGCAGCTGCAAGGCTGTCGGCATTCAGCTGGCGACAGTTGGTGGAGTTTGGGATTCAGTTGATGTCGTTCAGCATGGGAGAGCGAGAGAGAGAGAGAGAGAGAGAGATATATATATATATATAGCCGGAGGAGCTTATCGGGATTGGGAGTTGTGTAGAACGCCTGAACTCGGGACTTGGGTGAGGCCAATCCGTGGTGATTGTGGATGCAGGAAGTGATTACCATCCTCACCATGGTGATGCTTGTGGCCATGAAGGGTGACGACAGTGCGCACCTACTACCGTGTTGCTACTCTTGGTCTTGATACTTCCTCTCCTTTTCTTAAGCAGCGTCTGGAGTATTCCCTCATCTTCCCCCGATATAATGATGGTAGAACATACCCCCCCGGCAAAGCTTATCCTACTTACTAGGGCCCTTATGCTTGCCTTATGTTGCCTGGACTGCCATGGTGATTGCAGCCCCACGCAGGTCATCCTCTTCAGAGGCTTCGATCTCCATCGGGAGCTGCTGGAGCCAAAGGACGTGGCCACGGTGGAGGCGATTGCATTCGAAGTTTAGGGTCTCGGGTGTTGGGCTCAGGATGATCCAGGGTTTGGGGCTCATTTTGTATGAAGGATCAGGGCAAAGTGCGCTGCAGCCCCTGCTCAAAAAGTGGCTCATTTTATAGGATTCGGGATGGCTGAGGGTTTAGGGCTTGTAGGCTTCAGGCTCTTTGTCTTCAGGGTTGAGGGCTCAGGCTGCCTGGTCAGGACCTAGGGCCTAGGGCATGGGGATTACATAGCGTTTCAGGGTTTGGAAGTTCCGTGTGCCTGAGGCATTGGCAGGTTCGATTGGCCCCAGCTTACAGTCAGTCTTTTGCGGCCAGTGACAAGCCTATACGGGTGAGAGATCAAGGTTTAAAACGCTTCAAGAAGATGGAAGCAGCCCTGCTCGTCCACTTCCTTCTGTGAGTCGTGGGAAGTGAAAGGAAAGCTCCAGAGCCAATCCTAGCACCGGTGCGCTAGAACCTAAACGAAGCTTGCAACCCCAACTCTCGCAACACCTGTAACACCATAGCCGTTGCATCCCTAGGCTTAGGTTCCTGCCTGGATGATGTGCCAAGTGTCTTGACCCTCACCGCAGCCTTACCCTTTGCTCGGATCTATATAAACTCTTTCTGTTGTGTTTTTTTTTAAGGGTTGGTGGTATGGAGATGAAGGGTCGGCTGGATGTTTTTGGTAGATCTTTTTGGGGCTTAGAGCCTGCATGTTGTCCCTAAGCTCTCCTAAACCTCAAGCTCCAGACATCCAGTGAGCCCCAAGCCAACACCTAACAAAATCCGACACCTAGCCGCTAGCCTTAAGCCCCAAACCTCCTACTTCTCGACAGTTTGATCCAACCCCACGCTCCAGCGAAGACCTGTGGCCCAGGCCCTCTATTCTGAGGTCTTGGAGGCTTTGGGCACGCAGCTAGACAAGGCCATTTGACCGAATTCGGGGTTCTGTAGGTTTCTACAGAGGTCCTGTGTGAGGGTTTGTTTTTTTTTGGCTTTCCTGGTTTGCGTGAGATTCAGTGGTTTCTCTCAAGGCTCGGCAGCTGATCAAGCTCCAGAGTTGTGGAATCGAAATTCTTACTTTTTGGTACGTAGTCAGCGCAAAGGATACTCTTGCCACTACGGTACAGTGCGCGAAACACTGGGCATGATCTGAAACCCCAGATCTCAAGAGCTCTTCACCATGATTCCTTGCAAGGCTGCGGAGCCTTCCGCCCCGTGGGCGCAGGCTTTCAGAGTTCAGGGTAGCACTACGACCACGAGGGAAAAAATAATGCAGCACCAGTAACGGCAGTATAATATAGTAGTTATGATCGTACTAGGAATAGCAATAGCCAGAAATCGCTACTGCAGTAGCAGTAACAGCAATATAGCAAGTTGTGATCCTAATAGGAATAAAAATAGGCTTCATGGGTCACGGATTCCGGCTTGCGGTGGGGGGGCCTGATAGAGTGCGACCACTCGAAATATTAGAAGCCCGAAGAGTTAGCAAAAGTGTTCTTGAGGGCTTTGTCATCATAATGATAGTATGCAGGCTTCTGCTTCTGGTCAATCCTGTGCACTCTTCTCACCCTTCCGGGTTAAGGTTTGGTGTTACTGTTCAACTGAGTATTTGGTTACCAGGCTTCGAAGGCGCATGCTCTACAGGACTTATGAGTTCTTCGACTGGGTTCTTCACAGAGCTGGAAAATTAGGGGTAGGTTTTTAGGCCCGGAAGTGCCTGCAAAGCTAAGCCGCACAGTTCTGGAAGGTTTGTCTGCTTACTGGCTTTAAAATGAGGAAGACATCCTTGTAATGTGCCGTGCTCTTGCTGTTTAGCTTGCAGATTCTATGTGCCTGTTTCTGAAAAATGAGAGAGCTGACCACAGCGGCTAAACAGCGGCGATTGCCAGGACCCCAGAAGACATGGACATACTTCCAAGAATAATCGTTCAGTGTTAGCTACAAGATGTCCAAGATCGCAGGCGGTGTTGTTGGTGGTGGTGAAGTTGGCAAAGATAAGTCAGACGGCGATCAAGTCTCCAAGCATGCTATTCATTATATACTGCTACCCTGCCATCGAAGCAGCGCGTTCGCCCTGTCAGCTGCTGCTTATGACATATGATCCAGTTCAGACGGTCATGTGGGCTTATGGGCGGAGTTCCTGCGGCTCCTGAGCCGAAGATGGAGGAATGGAATTTGGAATTTGAGACTGGCCGTGGCAGTCTCGGAATTCATGAGTAATCGTGGTTGCCCAGTCAACTCAAGTTCTGGCACCTCGTGAGAAGAACTGGCAGTGAAGCCCGAATCCTCCACGCTTGCATGGAGTGGGTTTGGGACGGTGTTGGAGGATTGCTTGCCTTTTGTCCGACAACAATTGCCTCGAAGCCGTGGCTCATGCCTGAGCAACAGCTTGCTTGTATAGTTGTGTGACATTTGGCTCGCCAATGTTGCACATGCCAATTTTTGCTGTGCTCCCAAACTCAACCGTGCAATGCGGGCTCGTCCTAGCTAGGTGGGAGGCAGAAAAGCAGATAAAAGCAGCATGTTCTCACTGCACCAGGCATTCCCAGAGCAGTTCCGCGCGTCCATGGAGGACGCTCCTGCAAGATCCTTCAAGCTCACCACCAGCATTATCACATTGAGCATCATCAAGCTAAGCAGCATTTTGACAGGGAGTGGTTCGAAGTACCATGAAGTACTGTATGGTGTCAAGAGTTTGGAAGATTGGGGGGTTGCTCAATGGCCTATGGTCTGTACTGCTCAGGAGAATTTCGGAGGTTGTTCTCCGTGAGCTTGTCTTCTTCGAGCTTGTATGTTCTTGTGGTGCACAACTGTTTCGGCAATCCACACGTATGTTTGTCTGAGAGAGACGAGATGCTCATCATTCACCCACAGGCAAGCTTCCCTCCGGAGCCAGGCGCGATTGACAGACCCCAAAAAAGCCGAGCCGATAAATCAAGGAACATACGTATACCGTATACCAAGCTCTCCATTCACGAGTTTGGTTTGCAGCAAGCCCCTGCTATCACCGGCAGTTCTTCTCCAACCGTCAATATTGGTGGAGGACCTCAACGTCACGGAGTTAGACGCGTCTTCCACCGCCGCATTGCTGAAGCGCCACCCTTCTGATGTGAGTCGTGGTGCAACTTTTGGGCTTTGGCTTCATGGTGATATCTCGAACAAGAGAGCCCATCACCAAGGCTTGGGCATTGACTGTGACTGGCCGATCAAGGACACCGGCGGGTCAGCAAAGCTTCAGGATTTGCGCTCGTGCCTATCATTTGCTATAGTTGTTGACCAAATTCCTATTCGCGACTAGGTCGCGAACATGTGCGGGGGTAGTGCCTCTCGCCTCCATCTCGACCTCTAACCATTCGGACTTCTTCGCCCGACAAGCTCCCAGAATCAGAGACCTCTTGAGCTCGCCACCCCGAATGCTACATAATTCTACAAAAGCTCACCGGTAATTTATGTATTCTTGAGTCTTGAGGGGTTTTCGACCCGATCTGCAGTGAGAACAGGAGTGTCCCCTAGACCAGAACTAACTGAACCTGGCCCGAGTCGTTGCCTCGCACCTGCAAGGCATGATCCCTTACACCGGGTTAGGATGTAGGACTTAGGGATGAGAGTCTAGGGTTGTGTCACCTAAACCGTACTATACATTGTAAATACGTCCGGGCAGAACACAGCCTCGCTTTGCAGCGTTAAGCATACTGCACCCGCAGGCCACAGCCTTTAGAAGAAGCTGTAAAACCCTGTCTAGGCTTGGGTAGTAAGCCCTAAACCCTAAGCCCTAAACCTTGGTGTTGGCCTTTTCTGAAAGGGATTGCATGTAACCCTGGACCTTCACACGAACAGTCTTCAGCTTCGTCGAACGAGTTCCCTGCGGTGCGACCTAGTCAGCTGGGCGGGTGGGAAAAAAAGCCCATGTCCGAGTCGTGAGAGCGTAAACCCGAAACCCGAAACCCTGAACCAAACCCGAAACCCTAAACCAAACCAGCGGGGTTCACGACGGCTCGGCGTCAGCTACTCCCGCTTGCGCGAGGAGGACAAAGAGAAGCTGGACTGGGAGGCCTTTCTTGCATTGCGTCGGTTGCAGCATTCTTTGAAGATCTTTGAAGGGTTCTGGTTCAGAGTTGATTACATATGGATTATCTAATCTACATGAAAACTCGCAGAGCTGGGAACTTCGCTTTAGTGATAAGGCGAATTACCTTGTCCATCATAAACAGATCTCCTCATGCTCGCTTAGCAAATCCTTTCGAACAGGCCGAGGCCGAGTCTATTTTGCTGCTTGGCTGAGGATGTGCACAAGTGTTGACGGTGGGGTCAACCGGGTTGCCTTTCATGCTCATACAATCAATATATATATGTATATATATATAGATAGATAGATAGATAGATAGATAGATAGATAGATAGAGACACACACACATATATATATATACATAAATATATACACACATATTACACATTTTCCTTTACATATACTACATATACATACACATGTACATATGCATACACACACACACAAATTCTTTTCCTACATACATACATGCGTGCATACATACACACATTTTCACATAATTGCGCATGCATTGGTGTTTCGTCCTATTGGTGTACTCGCCCGTGGGGAAAGGCATGCGGGAGCATTGGAGCCCGTATGCGCGGAAGAGTTTGAAATGCCAACATCCAAGTGGCAGAGTCATGTCCCTCTCCACCACCAAAAAATCCGAAGCTGAAAGCGCTGTCAATCACCACCATTCCCCCCCAAAAAAATGGTGGATGCCCCAACCCTGCATAAAGGTGGCGGGTGAGGGAGATCCCGGTCCTGGAGGCCCGAATTATCGAATATTGCAGTATATTTTGCAAGGGAAGTACAAGCCTGGAGTAGGGTGAAGTGTGTGTGTGTGTATGTGATTGAGTGAAGGAGTGTTCGGAAACGAGGTTTAGTAAGTACAATGATGAGTTTGGGATTCAAGGTCGCCATTTCCTGTCCGTAGTTGCGCTGCGCAGGCACATCCTGTCCCAAATCGTGGCCAGACCTTCGGGCATGTTGAGTGGAGCCTGAGCAGCAGGGTTGCATCTATGTCTGCCCCCGAAGCTCCAAGTAACAGAGGAGATTCTGTGTAGACTTCAGAGCCCCTGAATAGCGATTTTTTGGAAGCATGTCTATACTTGGAGCCCCGTAGGGTTCGTCTTTGGCAGAAGAACCAGACATATCCAGATAGGCCGGCCATTGATTCTTAGAGTTTAGGGTTTGCGCGAATTTCTGCTGCGGCCTGGGCGAAGTCGATAGTTGTTGAACGCAAGAAGCGTGTGGCTGATAAGCACTGCTTTTGGAGTCTGCTCGGCCTGTTAACTTGAAGCGGCAGCGTGTCATCTCCTCCTTGAACTCGCACATCGATGTTTGTCTGCTCTCGCTGACCTACGGCAACGGATGTCTCATCCATTGGCAAGTTTGCCCTGCAGACTACACTCGGAGCTTGAAATGCAACTGAACCCTGAAATCATCTCGAGTACATCGAGCCCACACCAAGATTTTAAAACTGAACACAAGCCCCCAAGCTTTGCAAACCCAAACCTTGCAAATTCTCGAAACTCCGAGCCGAGGATGTGCCGGAACCGAAGCCTCTAAGCACGGACGGCTGATCCTCCGAAGCGGCCACGGCTACGATCGTAGCTTGGACACAGCTGCGCAACACGTTTGACAGTGAACTCTAAGTTGTAGGGCCTGTAGGGGTGAGCTTCTGATTGCAACAGCCGGGCGTAAGTGATCGTGAACTCTAAGCTTTCGGGGTCAGCTTACGATTGCAACAGCCAGGTTTTAAAACGTTTAAGGCTTAGGAGCTAGGGGTACTAGGGTGTATTGTTGTGTTGCAGGGTCTTTACGGGCCATCGTCTTGGGTTTCGGGGCCTGGGTGTTCTGGTGTCATGTAAAGGTTGTCGGCTTGTCATCATCCCTTGGACACCATCCCTTTTCGGGACTTCGTGTGTGTTGCATGGGGTCAACGCCAAAAGCAAATCGCCTTTCATTCACAACATAAGACACGAGGCATGTCAGGAGCACTTCCCCGATATTGAAACGGCTTCAAGCCCTATCGGAACCCGAAATCAACCAGGATCTCCCACATGGTCGTTAGAAACTCCCTGAAGATCGAATCTGGAGCACTTGTTTGTGGACAGGCTTCGGCCGTAGCTTAAGAAGTATTGCTCACATGTTATGGGCTTTCAAGTTTTCTCGACTGAGTCGAGTCCCTGAATTGCTTTTGGCCGCGGCAACTAAAAGTATGCCTACAAACGTTTGCCGCTTGAGCTCCATGCAATAAGCCTCCACTTGCCCCGCCAGTCGTCATCCCAGGAAGCCTCTTTTTCCCGAATGCACGGCGAAGGAAACCTAGGCACAGCACCTACACTGCGTACCATGTACACCGGAGCACCTACACGGCCAATTTCTTTTATCTATATTATTTCTTAGCCTGGAGTGGGTTTGGCGGGGCTCGGGACGATGAACCCTCTAGAGAGACCGTGCACGTCGAAGCGCTCTCGCTGTGGCGCCATGCGAATCTTCAGGCTCGCCGACGAATCCTCGGGGACCGTGCGTGTCGAAACATCCGATGTCACAGCACCTACATCACAGCACCTACCTCGTACTAAGACCACAGCACCTGCACAGCATCAATACCACAGCACCTACACATCTTCTACATCACAGCACCCCCGCCGCACTAAGACTGCGGCACCTACGCAGCTGCTACATCACAACACCTACACCGCACCAAGACCACTGCACGTACAACGCGGCCAGGTATGCGTCCCTTGCAAATGTCGAATTCATTGCTTTCGGACAATCGGATAATCGGGGTCTGGTTTGGGGTTTTAGCAGCAGCAGCAGCAGCAGCAGCAGGAGTAGTAGTAGTAGTAGTAGTAGTAGTAGTAATAGTGGGAGCTCGAAGTTTGGAGGGCATCTTCTGCAGATGCATCAGGGTTGGCAATCGCCTCTGTCCACCCCAGAGGGCCTGACCCTGCCAGGGTGAAACTGAAGATCCCTTCTTACGTATCACTGCTCAATCTTGCACGTCTCTATCCAAAGGAAAGCCCGAAGGCTCTTTGAAGGACCGTGAGGAGGTCGTCCAGCGAGCGCAGAGCCTTGCTCAAAATGAGACGGGGATGAGATTGACTCTGCTGCAAGATTCTGAATTGCGTTCCCTCAGCCTTTCCGCTCAACCCGATTGGATCCTATAGGCTCAGATCCTACTTTCGTCAGAATTCCCCAAACGTCATTGGACCTGCACTTGGTGTGAAAGAATGTTTGCCTGGGAATCCAGCACCTAGAATGTGGCCCAACTCTGAACCAGCCGTGCCGATGGGTTCTATGCGCAGCAGTACTTTGAGACAGGGTCTTGATGTTTAGGTTGTGTCCGAGCAAGGACCTCAACATATGCCTGAGCACAACTAACGTGTACACGACATGCAAAATTTGAAAGTGCTTGGTCGTGCCATGCCACGGCCAGAGCCAAGCGTGTCGCGGTGCATCATCATTCTCCATGTTGTGCGACTAGCGATGAGCGTTTAGCTTGTGGTACATATGATCATCTGGCCTCCTGCCTGTCCGAAGAAGCCCTATACGCCCTATGACCGGAAATCCCCAAAGCCATCCACGAGTTGCGAGCGCAGAAACCCTGAATCCTAAACCCCGTCATGCAACTGCCAAGATCCGTTGAGCCGCTGGTGCCGCTGGTCCTTGATGGCTTCAGCAGGGAAGCCGATTCGGAGATTCAGGTGCGACGGTGTGTTGTTGTTGTTGTTTCTGTACGTGTATTTAGGTTTCGGCCTTTATGGAAATATATAGACAGATAGATAAAGAGAGGGGTGCACTAGGGGCACCCCTGCCGTAAGCTCCAGCACCCCGAGTCGAGCATCCTCCCGCAAGGCCCTGGCTGCCGTCTTACGAGAAGCAGAAGGTTTGCAAAGCCTCGGGTCCGAGCCGCCTGGCGAGCTCTTTGTTGTTTGGATGGCGAGTGAGTGAGTGAGTGAGTGAGTGAGTGAGAGAGAGAGAGAGAGAGAGAGAGAGAGAGAGAGAGAGAAAGAGAAAGAGATTCTTTGTCTCTGTGTGTGTGTGTGTGCGCGGG
>CAJNJA010015648.1:0-11667 GCA_905231915.1 Symbiodinium necroappetens | reverse complement strand
CCTCCCACCTCCCACCTCCCACCCCCACCTCCCACCTCCCACCATACAGTATAGTGTTTGTGGATTTGTGTTCAGGTTGCGGCTGTTGAGCCTGTTTGCGGGCTGTTAGAGTTTGAGGTTTAGGGTTTTTCCTTTCCCAGTTTAAGGCCTTGCCTCACTTACTCACTCCCTCAGGCACTCACTCCCTGACGGAAGATGGCTTTGGGTTCCCTGGTAGAACCCCTCCTGCAAGCAAACTGCTCGACCTTATGCTGCGAACCCCCAGGGAGAAAAAAAAAAAAGGCTAAGGTCCTACCATCCTGGCCAAGTCCCCAAGCAGCCTCACCACAGATGAGCTTCGTCGCTAAAAACCCTAAACCCTAAGCGCCAAAACCCGAAACACTAGACTCTGAACCCTAAACCCCTAAACCCTGAACCCTAAACCTTAAGCCCAGCTGCCCATGTGGTGAGATGCCGCCTTCCAAATCACATCCAACAAGGCCTCGGTGTGCAGGGCTGGAAAAGCGCTGGAACCCTTATAGTTCCTTTTGAAAGGAACTATAAGGATTCTTTGAAGGGCTTTGGGGGCTTTAGGGTTCGATCGGTTTGGGGTTTAGGGTTCTCTCGGTGTGGGGTTAAGGGGTTTAGGGTTTAGGGCTCTGGGGGTTCAGGGTTTCAGGTGTTTCGGGTTTTCGGGGATTCTAGGCCTCCAGAGATTTGGGGGGTAGGGCTCTATAGGGGCCTGGGGATCCTTTCAGAAGCTTCTTTCATGAATTCCTGCGCGGGGGGCCTAGGAGCGGTTCTCAGACGGCTTAGGGTTTAGGGTTCAGATTTTCCGCTTTTTCGGTGGTGGAATGGTATAGGATGCCTTTGGATTCAGGGGAGCTGGGGTTGATGATATAAATCCTGCATTACCCATTATAGTAAGGAACATACCAGATAATTCCCATAGTTTAGGATCCTTAAGGTAATGCAGGGGATTTATGTCATCAACAGTAGGATTCTAGCTTGATGGCTGGCAGGCTGTCCGTCGAATGTCCTGGATTCTCCGACCAAAGGGTTGCTAGCTCAGCTGCAGCAGACGGAACGACGGGTCCCAGGTTGCAGGAAGTAAGAGCAAAGGGCTTAGGGTTTCGGGGTTTAGGGTTTAAGGGGTATTCGGGACGGTTTTAATTCGCACCTTGGCAATCAAGGGGCCCTCAATTTACTCAATCACTGGCCGACATATTACAGTCGAGATGCTCCGCCACGGAATGGCCTAGCGGCCACTTGTGTGACCTTCGGGTGGCGGTATCGAGATTACTTTAAGGACGAGCTGGGCTTGACGAATCCGCTTACATTTTGTTGCCATCATCATCAGTATATCGGCGTCGACACCATCACCAACACCGTCACAACCATGATAATCTTCGTTGCTGTGCCTTTCAACGTCGTACAAACCGCCTTAGTGCAACTGCTGCTGCTGCGGCGGCGGCTGCTGCTGCTTTCGCCGGCACGGTACACTTGATGCTAATCAAACTATTTCAGCAAGGCATCATATTCTGTTTGATCGCTGCGACCCTTCAGAGCAGGTCTTCGTTTTGGATAGCGTATGGAGTTGTTCGATATTCGGAGCCTTAGAACATTTGCTGCGCATGTCTTTCGAGGTCGTGGGTCCGCGTACTTGCACAATAAAGATGTCGGCCCAATAGCACGTGGACCCTTACGGCTCACCAATTCCGTCAAAACCAGCCAATCTGATACAGGGGCCTTAACAGTAAGAGCAGGTCTCTGGGGAAAAATCACAATAGCAAACCTATGATGGGAACAAGAAGTTCAGGATTTGGGGCGTTGAACGACACGAGGAACCTAAGCCGGAAAGTATGGCAGGAATCTCCGGTACCATCATCTACTTGCACACAAGTGGCAATGCGATGCAGCATGCGAAGAACCCGGCAGTCTCCGTCCACGGACTGTGCGATGTATGCCAGCCTTACTGTACTAGAGGTGGACATTCTGAGCCCACGGTTTGGCTGTGCTGGAGGTGGACATTCTGAGCCCACGGTTTGGCTAGCAAGCCTGTCTAGCCCTTACTTCAGTCAAGGATGCAGATAGTAAGCAGTTGATATAGGGGCCTTAATAATTAGAATAGGGTTTTGGGACACCTTATAGCATACTTATGATAAGGAACCCAAAGGGACAATAATTAATATAGGCAATTATTTAGGCCCCTATACTATGTAGGCACTGGGGCTTCTAAGCCAAGACAACCCGCAAGCCTGTTTACGACCAAAAGTAGCACGTGGCCATAAGCGTTTAGGGTATCTGGAGAGCTACCAAACCCTCGTTGTCGGTCCCTGAAAATTCAGCATTGCGGTCTGTATTTGGGTCTATAGTAAGAATAACCTAGGTTATAGTAGTTTCAGGTGGGTCATACTCCCATGAAGGTGTAGGCTTCCGACGTTTAGGCCTATGTCGCTGATCGGGTTCCGGCTTCCATGACATGGACCCCAAAACCTGAACCCTAAACCTTTAAGCCTTTAACCCCAACACCGAAGCCCTAAACCCTTAAACCTAAACCCTAAATCCCAACACCGAAACCCAAAAAACCCTAAAACCCAACGCTAAACCTGCAATCCCAAAACCGAAACCTTCAACCAAGAGGCGGCAGGGAAGGCTCAAGTTTCACCTGCGCTTCCAGGTCCAGGACCTTCCCCACAGGGCTTCCCTTTATGGTCGCTACTGTTAGGGCTTTAGGGCTTTAGGGTTTAGGGTTTTGGGTTAAGGGTTTGTCGCTACTGTAAGGGTTCCTTGAAAGGGCCCCCTAGCCCTCAGGCTCATTTTGGCCCAAAAACCCTTTTTTGGTATGGTCTTTGGGCCTTACAATATGAGTCCTTAGAGCCCTAGGGTAAGGGTACTTTCAGAGTTTTAGGGTGTAGGGCTCTGTCAGTTGTTTAGTGCTTAGGCTTTGGGGCTTTAGAGGAGTTTACGGTCTACGGTTTCAAATTGTTATGGTGTATTCTGATGTATATTTCTGCTTACTCTAATGTAGTCTGATTGGAATCACCGTTTCTACTGAGACTACTGCTACGACGACAGCGACGATGGGTGCTGTTACTATCACTACCCTCGCATTCTACTTGTTCGCCTGTCTGGGTGTTGATATTCAGTGTTTGCGGCTGAGCTGGAACATCGAAAAACTAAACTTCACCTCTAAACAAGAACCCCCCAAACCTTAAAAACCCTAAACCCTGAATCCTGAACCCCTAAACCCGAAACAACCCTAAACCTCGAAACCGCAAAGTCCTGAACCTTCAAGCTGTAAAACCTTGCAAAACAAGACCGGACACACGGTGGCTTGTTTAAGGCAGCGGCTAAGGTTTAGGGTCCAGGGTCTTCGATGTTCGGGTTTAGGCTTTAGGGTTTATAGGGTTTAGGAACACCCTTATATCCTCATGCGCTTAGGAAGGACGAACCAAGCAGTGATCGGCCCACTATGGGAGCTTCATGACATCTACGAGCTCGATGTCTCGAATCCCAACGATCGAACAAGTCCCGGAAAGCCATGTCCTCCACTGGATCAGATACCGCGAAACCCTAACCCTCCCGCAACTCTAGGAATGTACGTGCTTGTGAAAAAGACGAACCATATATCAGGATTACTATGTAGCCTGCAAAGAAGAAATCGGTTCTGCCTGGTGGGGCTTAACCCTATAATGGCCCTTTACACCCTGCCCACCTTGCCGCGGTAATCATCAAGAGCGCGCTCGATACTGAGGACAAGTCCATACCTTACACTACGCAGTTTGGGGTTTGAGTGTTTCAGGGCTTCAAAGACTTAGAGAAGCTAGGGCTTGCCTGGGACTCCAATTGCCTACAGTTTTTTGGGTTTCTACCTGCTAATTAAGGGGTAGTGGCTGCCAAACCGTAGGGCAAGAGAGCTACAGGTAAGTTGGCAGTCATTGCCGAGGCAACAATTGAAGGCTCCTAGGTGGCTCTCAGGTTTAGGGTTTCGAAGTTTCGAAGTTTCCTCATGGGTCAAGTGATGCCACTTGTCCAGCTTGCCACCCCAAGAGCCATTGAAACACTTCTGGATCCCAAAAGACCAATTACATCAACAAGAAATCCTAACCCTAAAACCTAAGCACACACACACATACACATGGCCTGCTGAAGCAAACGCTTATTCATAGCTGCTACCCGTAAGCATCGAAGTGAATGCGAAACCTTAAATTGAAAACCCTGACACCTAAGTGCGCAGCGAAACCTTAAATTGAAAACCCTGACACCTAAGTGCGCAAAACATCAAGCCCGAAGCCCAAACTTTAAGCTCCAATCCCTCACCATGCTTTGATTCGAGTCTTCAGGGTTTAGGGTTTGGGGCATATAGGGCTTCAGGGTTTAGAAACCCTAAGCCCTAAACCGTGGCTTAGGGTTCACGCTAAGTCGCATGTAATGGCCCGGTTTGGAAGCGGTGGAGCCTTTCTCGTCAATCTCCGCAGATGCCGCCGCAAGGCCTGCAAAAAGCAACAGGGTTTAGGCCTTTTGTGGGGTACAAAGTTTACCCAAAGGGTCCTAAGTACGTAGACGGTAGAATGCAGGGTTTCTATATCCGGCACTCATTGCTATTATGGTTTGGGTAAAGATCTCCCAGAAAGGGACCTAGAAGGTACCAGGATTATATCAGCACGCAAACCCTAGATTCAAGTTCTACAGACCCTTAAACATGAAATCAGAAAACCTCCCGAACTTCAGACGTACCGCGACGATTGGGGTGTGGCGCAGCCTCCTGTGGTAAGGATTCCTAACAAGGAGCGTACTCCTACTCCGCTGAAACTGCCACTTCATGGAATTGTTCTGCATGAGTGGCACCCAACACAGCAGCAGATCCCTTGCTGCTATTGAAATGGAGGTGATTAATACATCCCCGAACCCGATGAAACCCTGAACCATGAACCCCGAAACGCTAAACTTCATTGACCCTCCCCCTCACCCCTCAGCTCCACGAGCGCGCACACACACACACGCACACACATCCCTAAACCCTAAACCTTATACCCAAAAGAAAACGCTCCTCTGAAGTGTCGGCTGCGCGTGGAGGCCGCAAAGTCGCTGAGCTTCTTGCAGAGAAAGCCAGCCTCAATCGGATCCCTAAGCTGGGTTTAGAGTTTACCCATAGGGCCCTAAGTAGTTCCTTTTTATGGTTTATATTCCGAAGCAGAAAAAAAACGAAGAGCCGAACCAGAGAATGCAAGCCTCGGTTCAGGGCTTCACCCATAGGCCCCTAAGTGGTTCCTTTTGATGGTTTATATTTAGAATCCTATAAGGTAATCCCCAAAAGGAACTACTTGGGGGCCTATGGGTAGAGTTTAGGGCCCTAGAGGCTGAACCCTAAAGAACCGCAAAGCCTGGAACACTTACAGGAACCCACATAAAGTACAGCACAAACTGACAAGCCCTACAGCCTACAGCCCTAGAGCTGTCCACAAAGCCCAAACGCCCAAAATCCTAACCTCCGAATGATTGCACTGTGCTGAATTTTGGCGACCCTCTGCAATGCTGCTTGTATCAGGCCTTAGTCAAAGATTTTCGCAATTTCTGGGCCATGCGGAACCAACTAGTCTTGGTAGTAATCTTCAAATGATCGGGGTTTGGCTTCGAGGTTTTGTGGCCCGGGCGCACCCTTTTCAACAGCTCTAGGTACCCCTAAACCCTCCTATCTGTACTGCTACCTGTGTGCAATTTCGGTTCAGCACTACGGGACTACTACTGCACCACTACTGCAGTACTACTGCGACTTCTGCTCCTACTCCTACGACGACGACTACTACTGTAGTTACTACTAACTATTACTAACTACTAACTGCCGTACCCCAGCAAAGGAGCCTCGAGCGCGCGCTCCAGGAGCTGTCCTGGGTGTTCTTTCGGGTTTGGTTAAGTTAAAGGTCCAGGTTTTGGCGGTTAAATATGCTTAAGGTGTTGATGGTTTGGGGCTTAATTAAGGAGTTTAGGGTTTAGGGCTCAAGGGTTTTAGGGTTCGGGTTCAAGGAGTTTGGGCGAGTCTGGCTCATGGCGACCATCCCAACCCAGGGGAGGATCCAAAAAGTAGATCCCTTAAGGGGGTTCTATGAAGTACCCTGTAGTAGTTAGGGCTAGGGTTTTTGGGCTTAGCCTGTCGGGTTTCCGGCCTAGGGTGTTGGGTTTGACAGCGAGGCTGCAAATTCCAGACCTTGAAGTGACTCTTAAATCTAGACACAGAGCTTTACAATAGTGCTGAGGGAACGGGGGCTTAATTTCAGCATTAATGCAAATTAACATAGGCTTAGGCTTAAGTCTTCGCAAATTACATAGGCTTACGCTTATGTTCTGGGTGATTACGACCGGGTCTGCAGTTTAGGATTTGGGACTACTCGGTCTTCGCGGGGCTTTGTATCCAAGACTGTGTATCCTAAACCCTAAACCCTAAACCCTAGGTTTGGATCGAAGCAGGCTCAAAGCCGGAACGCCTAAATCCTAGACCCCTACAAACCCAAAAAAAATTGAGTTTGCTACTCGCAGGGTTTACCGTACGGGTGAGCCTGTGGCTCTCGCCGATCTCGAGATGCTCGAAACCCAAACTACCCATAGGCCCCTAAGAAGTTCCTTTTGATGGTTTATATTTAGTATCCTAGAAGGTAATCCCCAAAAGGAACTACTTAGGGGACTATGGGTAAAAGCTGTGGTCAATTTCGCTCCCATGGGCGTGACATCCACAGCTATCTGCCTGAACACTATGTGGATAGATGGCTTCTGAAAGCGCCTCGTGCAGTACCACCTCCTTGCACCAGTAGCAACCGCCGTCTGATTTGCAGGTTGATCTCACGAGACTTTACAAAACACCACGTCGTGAGTCTCGGCAAATGCCCAAGGCAAGATCACTCCTGCCGCCAACTGATCCAGGTTCACGCCAACGAACAGCAATAGATCCTTCGACAAACCGGACCCGCCAAGGTGTGGTGCGGCAAATTGCTTGGATCGACATCCTCCTGCCGAGAGAGGATCTGCGTCACGTGTATTTCCATGCTGACTAAATGGCGCTACAGACATTTCCGGAACCGGGTGAAGCACCCATGCATCTGCAGGTACGAAGGTGACTCTGTGTTGGACTTAATTAAGTCTCCTGACGCCAACCGAAGCTTGCTGTGCTGTAGTTGTGGGCGCGTGCGACATATAGGACCACTGTCAGAATTCCACACAAACCCTTGCAAGAACTGGCAGAATCTAAAAAATACTGCCCTCTCTTAAATACCGGTCAGAACATGGGCGGATGCATGAAGCATGTGTCGCAAAAGCTCCAGGGCAATATACCTGCCACATGGTACTCTCAGGTACGTCTTCTCAGCACGTGAAGCAGCATCAAAAGTGGGTGCAGCAGAGAAGAACTGTGATGGGGACTGTACCTGGAGGTTCATGGGTTGTTATAAGTGGAAAAGTAGAGTAACAGACTTATAACCCATATTGGGGACTTCTGAACCTGCATGTAACTACCCATGAACCTCCAAGTAAGAGAAATCAGCAAATGCTTCTGGTAGAGGGGCTCTTCAGTCCATACTCTCTTCCTTCCCAACAAGCCACAAACATAAAAAGGATAAGCCTTCAGATTACTATTCAACCATGAGAACCCTGAAAGTTTAAGGGTCGGGTATTGGAGAATTAAATTAAGTTCTGCACACTGAACTATAACACCCCAAATTTAAAGCAAACACAACCCCCGGGTGGTTTATATTGCAATAACAAAACGAATGAGGAGTCCTATTATGAGAACCCAATAAACCTTAATCCTTGGTTCCGTGCACCATGCGACTACCCTAAACCCTAAACCCCCAAAGTAAAACCCTAAACCTTAAACCCCCTAGAGACGAGTCTAAGTCACAAAACCTGACCTCTCAAGCCTCGCTGGCTGCCGGAGTTAATGCAGGCGTTTGGGGTTAGGATTTAGGGGATTGATACAGTAAGTAATGCTGTTCCTTAGGAGCTCCGCAAATTGCAGTGTTTACTACGAAATATCCGCCTAGCTGTAAGTATTCAGGTCCCTATATTTGCTCCTATACCTATCTATGTATGTTGTTCATCTCGCAGAAACAAACAGACTCAGACTCTTTTGCGCAGGGATTTTTGTCGAAGCCTGCTGGTGGCCCCGAAGGATCAAGTGTACTCGGATGTTACAGAAGTGTCGCAGCAAGCACGGCACAGTATGAACCCTAAAAGCCCTCCACCCTAAAACGATACATAGGCAGGTGCAGATGAGGATCTCTCCGACAGTGTCAAGCGGTCCTGGCTTCGGTGTCAGGGAGAGGCTTGTGGTTTAGGGTTTTTCCGGGCCTAAAAGCTCCTTGCCGGCTTGGTGCTTACGATCTGGTGCACCTACAAGGCTTGGCGCTTTTAGGCTTTGAGGCTTTGCGATCTGCGATGGCCTCAGCGGGCCCCAATCATGAAATTTGGATTGCGTGTACAAACACAAAACCCAATAAATACATAACTACATATTTAGAACGAAACAGATACATACATGTGTGCATGCATGCATACACACATACTGCATATATGATAATCTCCGCCTCAACGCTAGGCCCTAAAGCCAGCTATAGAGGTTGCACAGGAAGAGTTCCACACATGGGGAAATCATGATCGCTCCCTTGCCAGAGCCTAGGCCCTAATCACCCGACGCCTCAAAACAAGATTAAATTACCACAAATTCCTGGCCGTCAGCCCTTCGATGTCTCCAATCCGAGAGATCTGACGTAGGCCTGATGCCCATATGAAAACTGGGGTCCCTCTGGTTCCTGCAAAAAAAAATGAATAAAGCCCCGAAAACACCAACGCATAAGCCCTAAACCATAAACAGCCAGACCTCACTGCCGATCACGAAGCCGGTCTCCGTCTCTCGGATGAGGCCTCCGGCGTAGCCGGCCTGAGGGGCCAGGGTCTAAGGTTTTATAGGGTTTATAAGGCTTCAAGTGCTCGAGAAAGGAGTTTTAGGGTGTAGGGCTTTGGGCTTTGGGTTTACCTTAACCCTAAATCTAAAAAACTCACATGTTTGAGGGTTCCTTGTTTTAGCTATTGGGTTTCTTTATATTCTGCAGTTCCGAAGAACTCGGGGGAACCAGTCTCACATTCCGACGTCCGATGCAGTGTGCGCTGCCTTCGGCCTTCCTATACGGGAGTCTGAAACGGTTACCTTATCCGAACCTTCGATTGGCCTCAAGGGGGGCCCCTGATACTGAAAGAAACCGTCATGTAGGGCAGGGACCGCGATCTCGCCGGAAATGGGGCCGTACCAAAAAAACGATCTTTCAAAAGACAGGGAACTATCAGAGAATAGTAAAACCAAGTATTCCGAGCTCTACTGGAAGCCGGAGGCTAATGCAGGAGGAGCGGCCAGCCCATAGAGGACTTCCTGGATCATGGCCTCAAAGGCTCGAAGTCGGGTTGCGAGGGTCGGATCAGGCATGGAGGTGCTGCTAAAGGTGTAAGGTCGAGGTTTTTGGCTTTCGTGGTTTGTGGTTCAGGGGTGTTGGTCTTATGGGCCTGTGGATCTAGGGTTTAAGGGCCTGAGGCTCTAGGGGTTTAAGGGTCCAGGTGTCCAGGGGTTTGGGTTTAGGGTTTAGGGTTTAAGGGTCTAGGGGTTTTGGGAGGCTTGCGAGCTGAGGGGCTTCGGCTTTATGCGTTTCGGGCCAGGTCCTATGCCTCATGGCTCAGAAAAGCTAAACGAAATTAAAACCACATGCGGGCTACAGAAGGTTCGCTGCGTCGGCTTGGTGAGGGGTTTAGAATGGCCTCTGAGGACGTAGCAAAGACGCGTCTGTTGGGTTTGGAGCTGATACCCCTTACCCTCGAAGGACTCCCATTTTAAGGCTTTTAAGCCCAAAGACCCTGTTTTATAAGGCTTTTTAGGCCCAAAGACCCTATTTTATAAGGCTTTTCGGCTATTTTGATTCTAAGGGATAGACTCTGCCTCGAGAGGTCGGGCCATGCTACTGGCAGCTCAATGGGAGGGCGCGGTGGGATGGTGCGATGCTCCTCCGTCCCCCTTTCCAGGATCAAAGATTTGCAGGATGTTTTTGCAGGTGCTCCCACTCTCGCCTGAAATTCGTGCCTGGTGCTTCGCTTAGGACATGCTTGACCAGCAAGCTCAGCACAGCAGTGCATACGGTCCGTCTGGCAAGCAAGTGCCGACGTGCCGTGTTGGTACCCGCACCCAACAGTGCCAGGATTGGGCAGACCGGAACTCCTTGAACATCACGAACCCTAGGGCTCCAGATTATATGGCTGGTAACCTACTATATAAGTAACTGGAGCCCTAGGGGACATCGAGAATGGAAACGCCATGCGCGAGTGCGCTGCTTCAGGCGTGTGGCACTGTCACAAGCACCACCACTTTCTACAGCAAAGCTTCCACGGAGATGTTCAGCGTATCAAAGTGATGCAACTAGCCATCCCGAAAAAACTATGCACCGTGCCTACCTTGAGTTACGTGCATCTTGTTCTTCGATTTTTCTTTACGTACTTTCTGTATTCATCCCCAAACCCCACCACTCCACTTGCCGTGCAGTAGACAGTGTACTGACAGCTGCCACCGCCAAAGCCCGAAAACCGAAGCCACGAGGCCCCACAGCCCAAAAGCCGACGTGAAACTTCGAAAACCCTTAGCACCCAAGCCAGGGCCTCAAGCCGACAAGCTGCAGCCATGGAGACTACATCCCGAGCTGGGGAAAGCCCGATGCAGGGGTTCGGGGTTTATGGGTTGCGGGTTTCGGGCTGTAGGGCACCAAGGCTTAAAGTTTAAAGCTTAAAGTTGTGGGTTACAGTCTCAGGGTTTGGGGCTAAAGGCTTAAGCAGGTGTCAGATTCATGTCCAAATTTAAGCGCCGAGCACGAATTCCCGTACATGTGTTTTTCGTGCTAGAGCTTGTAACTATGCAGCTAATAATATCGGACCGACATTTGCTGAATAGTCCAATTTGTCTCATAACGCATATTCATGAACATCCAATCTTGAACACATCCAACAATCCGCAATTAAGTCCTAATTCATGTTCGGGTAGTAGCTACAACGCCAAGTGTTTCATTCATGAGGCGATCAGCAGCAGGTCGACTTTGTAAACCAAGGACTCATATGTGACCTTGTTTACATAAACTCCACTAGTAAATGTGTTCGAACAGTGTTTACAGGAGTAGTGACTTCATGTGTTATTGTTTTCGTAACAATGAGTATGCAGGCGATAGTAGCTCACTATTGGCTGAGCAGTTCACAGTGTTTGGCGCCTTGCTTAAATTTTGCCCAGTGGAAACTCATGTGACGCGCTTATGTATGAGCTACTAGAAATTCAATTCGAAAAGCATTTCCGAAACATACGTTTTTGGTTCTCTAGTGCTTATAACTATGCAATTGACATTGCATCAACATTTGCTGAATAGTGCATTCTGATTTGTCTCATAGAACATGTTCGTGAACATTCATCCGACCCCCAACAAACACCGGAATAGCTGCCCAGTAGCTACAGGTTATATACACACACCCTATATATATACATATATATATATATATATATGTATATATATATATATATGTATCTCACTCTCTCTCCGTCTCTCTCTTTCTGTCTCTGTGCAGTCCTATACGTACATATGTATGTATAGTGCCAATGCGTAAGGTATCCTCAACGCTCGC
>CAJNJA010015647.1:0-11667 GCA_905231915.1 Symbiodinium necroappetens | reverse complement strand
AGAAGTCGTGAGATCCTTATGTGGGCGTTGAATATGCCATGTTTTACAGTCGAAGCACGGTGCCGCGTAAAGATCTCACCCGGCAAACAACTTGTGACAAAATGTGAACTGACAGAGCCCTAGGCACTGGTTTGACGGGCTGAGATCTTTGTGTTTATGTGCCACATCCGGTCCTGATTAACAGATGACGCGACTGTAGGGGCCGGTAAGATTAGGGTTTAGGGTTTAGGGGCCAAAAATTAGGGCTTAGGGTTCAGGGTTTAGGGCCTAAGTCATTAGACTTTAGGGTTTAGGGTCTAAGGCCTAATAATTAATTAGAGTTTAGGGTTTAGGACTTAGGGCCTGAGTTATTGGAATCGGGCGTCCTTTCAAGGGTTCGATAAAGGTTGCTTCAAGGGCTACTTTCAGGGTTTAGCTTAGGGGGTTTAGGGGCCCTTAAGCATCAGAATAGGGGTTTTTGGAGCTCCTTTGTAGTGTAATCATACTACTAAGGAACCCTGAGGAATCATGTTGGTAACTATTTAGGCTGTTTCTCCTTGTTTGGAGGGACCTCATGCGGCTTGGCGATATTTGGATGTACAGCCTCCCATGACCCTACCCAAGGGTTCCACCAGAATTTAAGGCTTATAGGGTTTAGGGAAGTTTAGGGTTTAGGGCTTGGGATCCAGGGTTCGACACTCTTGAGTTTCCAGGATTTCGGGATTGCGAGCCCTTAACGTACAAAGACTCATACTTGCCACTAGTTCATCGCTGCAAGCCCTGAACCTAAACCCTAAACCCTAAACCCTGAACTCTAAATCCTAAACCTCTGCAACCCCCACAAAAAATGATCGCGGGCAAGCAGGCGGCGCCTTCCCGAACGGGTCTGGACGCTGGCGCTGCCTCGGAATGGATGACAGAAATGAGCTTTACACGGTAAAAAAACTCTGCTGACATAGGAAAAAGGCTCCGAAACCCTGGGTCAGTACTACGGCTCTTTATCTGCATCCTTAACCTGTTGGAGTTATATTATCAGGTTCCTACATGAGGTAGGCAAAGTTAAGGACCTTGTGTACTTGAGGGTTATGAGTAGGTGTAAGTACGGTTGCCGTACTTGCCACGCTGTTAACTCCTGATTCCTCAGGTAGTCTACACCCCCCACCGGAACCCTACAGAAACCCTGACCCAAAACCCTAAACTTCTAAACCCTCAACCCTAAACCCTGAACCCTAAACCCTAAACCCTAAACCTCTAAACCCTAAACCTTTAAAGCCCTAAAGTTTCATGAATCTGACAAACCCGAAGGTTGAACCTGAGAGCATACACGTCAAGGCCCAGCGTCTCAGCGACATGCCACCCCCGAGCTGTGCAGCCGCGCTCCACCTGCCATGGGGCAACAGGATGGGTTTAAGGTGTCGGGTTTCCGGATTTCGGGCTTCCTTTAATGGGTTCCTCTCAGGGTTCCGACAATGGGTTCCTACTACAAGTAAGGGCTTGATACGAGTTCTTTATGGTCTCCTTGAGTTCCCAGGTCTCTGGATTTCTACTTGATGAAAGCCCCCAGAAAGCTACAAGTGCATGCAGCTAGACTTGTACATCCAATGAAGCAACATATCACCTTCCAGAAGACCTATTCAAAAAACATGCAAGCCAAAGTGAAAACAACACCTACAGAGACCCTAGAAACATGACCAAGGCACTGCAAAACCCTATGAAATCCTTGTATATGAAACCTTAGCTTAACCTCATCTAGAACCCTTCATTACAGAGCTCTTTACAGACCCTTAAACCCTAAACCCCAAACCCTAAACCCTAGACCCTAAACCCTAAACCCAAAACCCAAAACCCAGAACCCTAGACCCAAAACCCAAAAACCTAAAACGCTAAACCCTAAGCCGAGCTGCCAAAATCCCTCTGCCATGGACCAGCCCTCCACAGCTGCAAGGATCGCACCGACCTCAGGAAAGGAGAGTAGGGGTTTAGGGTTTAGGGGTTCAGGGTTTAGGGTTTAGGGGTTTAGGGGTTCAGGGTTTAGAGGGTTGGGGTTTGCAGGGGGTGTTGTAGAGGTTTACCAGGGTTGTTTGATGAAGCCCTCGCAGGTGTTGATGAGTGCCTCGGGGCTTCGCAGCTTGAGGGTTGTAGGGTCTGTGTAGGGGGGGTTTTCGGGCTCCCGTGGGGGAGTTCTATATGGGTCTTGCTTGAACTTGTAGGGCTAGTAAGGACGGTAGGGAGTGAGGGCTTAGCTGAAGCCTCAATGCCCCACAACACCTAAACCCTTCACTAGTAGAAATGCTGGTGCCAGACTAGAACAACTGGGGCGCATATTATTCAGGGCGTTTCTGACTGTTGTGGGTTGACCTAGGTCGGGGTGTCGGGCTTGGGGGTTTGCGAAGAGGATTGTGCCAAACCCCGTCTAAGTTTCATGTCTCTTTCGACGGGTGAATTCTAGCTCTAATTTCCTCATCCATCCCTTGGAAGAACCCTTCTAACACATTCAACACGCCTCAATGGAAGCCTTGAGCAACCCTTACCCAGAGAATAAGCCATATACCATGAATCATAACGATATTCAGTCCCCTTCTACTTTAAGGCATATTCCTAATTGAGGGGCTACTGGGCTCCCCGGGGAATCTTAGCTTTTAAACTAGACCCTAAACCATTTCATCCCCGTGGCCCAGAGGGCCATCAGGCTCACGAAAGCCGGCGTCACGAAGACCACGGCGACAGCCAGGCCTGCGCAAACCGCGCCCTGTTTCTGGGGCTTCCAACATCCCGATGCAAGGAATAGATCTTGCTATTGTAGTAGGATCCCTAATATGATTCAAAGTATATAAATATACATTAATAAATGAATAAATATAAACAAATTTCAAACAAATAAATAAATAAATATAATTATATATATATATACTGCAGGGTCTGGGTGTTTTGGGGCTTCAGGAAGGCTCGGGGTTCAGGGCCCATCTCTGAATGCTTATGGCATAGAAGGCCTGCACGAGAGTAACGACAGATCAAGCGGCTATAATGACTGCAACTACTCGTTACCTTACCATGATCTTAAATATATCGAGAAGACTTGAGTCTGAGGGCCCGAGAAACCCTAAACCCTAAACCGAAACTACACAACGCACACGCGTCTGACAACCAAGGATGTCCTGGATCGCATGCCTATGCTCCGAATATAATCTGACTATGGTGGAGGCTTCGCAACAAGGCCATGCCGAAAAGTAAGTCATGAATCATAAACCCTTCAGAGCTACGGTAGTCTCAAGCATATTAACTCCCCAATAATTCCGTGCCAAGCAACGCAGGAGCGCCCTGCGAGTGCCGCCGGTCTCCTTAGAGCATATAGAATAGTCTTGTGGGTAGGCTATATGAAAAAGTAGTGCATGGTCGAACTATATAAAGGAAGCCCCAGGAGTAATGTTAGTATTTTGCTAAGGAGCCCTAAGAAAACCGGCATTATACTCTGGAGCCCTAAGGAACCGAACTGGTATCCTCGACCCTACTTGAAGGATCAAAGTCTCCTCTGAGTGTCATGGTAGGTACCTTCATTTCGGCTGGAAGTGATTATAGCTCTGACTGGTTACCTTACCCATAGGCCCCTAAGTGGTTCCTTTTTGAAGACTATAAAAAACAAACCTATAAGGTAATCCCAACAAGGAACTACTTAGAGGCCTAGGGGTACTTGTATAAGCCTACCTGCCAAATCCCTAAACCCTATCAGCAATCCCCAGGCCCGGCTTCTGGCTCGAGGCAAGCCAGCGTGGATTATGCTATCGCGCATCTTCTACGAATTCTACAATTGGGAGCTAGGATTACGGGGCCCCTTGGGGATATAGACCCTCTCAATAAGGTCCCGTTTAAGAGAGCCACAAGTGGGGTATACAAGGTCTCCCTAATACGACCTAGGAACAATAGCCGACAGCAACCATATTGTTGACGCCGTGGAAATAGGCTAAGCTCATGTCATCAGTGACTGCTGAGGCTCCTTTATACCAACCCCGACGATTCACTGGAAGTTCGAACTCTAAGTAATTATCAAATTGTCGAAGTTCCCTCGGGCTGAGCCAGAAGGCAAATAATACAAGCAGAAGACCTGTTTTGGAGGGTTGCGCAGCGGCCCCTGTACCGGCTGAGATCCCGGAGCTGAGGGGGGGGGGTCCTGTGTCAGGCCTCCTTGTTGAAGAACCCTAAATCCTAAACCCTAAGCCCTAAACCGGGATTTGCTGCAAGCCAAGGGGCACCGGTGTGAGGGCCAAAGCCCAGGTACTTCATCAACGGGCCGAGGGGTTCGCCTTGAGGGGATGACTGCAGAGGCCCTCAATCATTAGAATAGGGTCTTGGGCTTCTTTCTAGTAGAATTAGAATCAAGAGCCCTAAGGAATGATATGGGCAATTATTTAGGCCCCTATAAAATCCGCGAGAGTGTAGCGTTTGGGTTTAGGGTGAGGGTTTGGTAGGGTGGTTCAATCGCGGGTCGTTCACGGGCTCTGTGTTCACCCGGGTTTCAAAGGTTTGGCGTTGAGGATTGTTGACATGACAAACCGTTTTCGCTGTCACACGTGCTCAGCTTATGAGAGAGTGTATATATATATATGTATATATACATGTATATATGTGCGTGTATGTGCATATATATATATAGATTTTATTTATGAGGCCGGGCGGGGCTGGGGGTTCTGAGTTATTGGCACGTTTCGTGCGAAATCCTACTTCGTAAGGATACTTCAACCTTCCATGTAAGGGTGTCTAATTCTCTGAAACTCACATACCCTCAGAACCTACAATAAAGCCTATGAATACTCTGCAACTCTAGTTTCGTCCCAGTCGCTGAGCATGTTCATGCCTGCGCAGAGAATGAGAAAGCCGAAAGTGCTTGCACAAATCCTGGCAGCTTTGGCTTCTGGTCGCAGGCCCTGGAAACCTAAACCCTTAACCCCTAAACCCTAAACCCCGAAACCCTAAACTCTGCATCCGTAAACCTGAGCCTCCTGACTCTAAACCACAAAGCTCGACACCTGAGAGCGTCCGCTGGTACCGCAACAAGGGGGCATAAGCTGAAACCCCTCAACAACAACGAGCCTAGAATACACAGCTGTCATGCCGAAGACTCCAGGAGTTGATGAAAAGGTTTTGGCTGAAGCGCCTAAACCCCAAATCCGGAACCCCAAACCCGAAGCCCCTAAACTTCACTTCTTCACTTCACTGCGTGCGGAAATCCGGTGCAACTAAGAGGGCGGGCCCAAAAGTGGAAAAGACCACGGCCCTGGAAAATGGCGCTTGCAGGCCAAGACACATGCAAAGTGAAACAACCCCCGGCCCAAGGCCAGGAGGGGCGCGAAGGAGCACGGGGAAGCTCAGAACAACGCGCAAAAGTGAAACGCAGCAAGGAGCACGAAGGTGCTCAGAAACTTGCTGAGAAGCCAGAGGCGGGGCCGTGACAGGAGGTGTCGACGGGCGCAACTGGGCATGGGTGGCAATGGAAATGGGGAGCGGCCAACCGGAAAACCCGAGAGTGCTCAACCCCCGACGCACGCAGAGAGGCCAAAAAACCAGGGGCCAAGTGAGGAAGGGACAACATGGTCCCGAAACCAAGAACCGGAATTGTGGAGGACGCAAGAACTCCGTGAACAGTTTGAAAGATCAAACCCAACCAGGACTGCCGCGGAGGGTTGGGGAACCAGATTGCAGAGCCAGAACGTAGCTGCTCAAGCAGAAGTCGGAAAGTCACCAGACGCTGTAGGTAGAGTCGCCGCACTGCGGAGGCATCGGCGAAGGTGAATGTCCGGGGCCCGTTGGAGCCGGCGACAGCTTCGGCCCGTAGGGGAGACGTGAGACGCCACATACCTGCAGACCACGGGACATTTCTCGCGACTTCTACACAAGTCGAGGCAGGCGGTCCACTCAGCCGGAACCCGCCAAATCCGCACGGGCTGAGGGCGATGCCAATTCACTGAGGGAACCAACCAGTCGTCAGCTTGAGCAAAATCGGCGAAAGACCCCCACAGGGGCTGGACCGAGTCTGGCTGGGGGGGAGGAGCTGGCAGGCTGTCCCAGCTGGCGGGCGGAGGATCGGTGGACTGCAAGCCGGAAGCGGACACGGGATCTGCAGGGCCAGGTCTGGAAACAACCGGTGACGACCTGGCCTCAGAGGAAAAGGCTGGGCCAGGGGCCAACCGGGCTAACTCCTCGGCCAATTCGTCAGCCGTGCAGTCACGCCCCTCAAGGGCAGCTTGACGCTGGGCAGGAGAGGCGTTAAGGGGCCCTGAAAGCCGAGAGACAGGGGCCCGGGAGTGACCTTTGCGACCACGTCGTTTGGAACCCGTGCCGTATTCATAGACTGGTCCAACTACACAACGGAGGCCGTGCTCACAGGCCGGTGAGTGCAAAAGGTGATAACGCAGTCTGTCAGTATTATGGAAATCCTGCAAACACCAAAGGCACACGGGGCCCAAAGTGTATTGGGTACACAAGGCTACACGGCCATGCATCCGGTGCACATGTGCGGCAAGAGCATGTCTCGACGGCAGAATAGCGCCGCAGTCGGCGCAAACATGTGGGGCAGCACGGCCTATGACCTGCCGGGAAGTGCCCTGACCGAATAGGTTCCATGTGCGACACAGAGCTTGCATCAAGGTGCCATGGCGGCTGACCCTCTTGCAGGCAGCCAAGAGGCATTTGCTGTGCCGTGCTACCGCCGCGAGGGTAGGCGCGCCCGGCTGCAGAGGAGGGAGAGACGTGGCCGGCCACAGCTGGCGCACCGCTTGACACATCAGGTTAGCCCACCGTCCATCCCTGTCCCAGGCGGCGGCAAAAAGGTCGTACACGGCATCTGATCTGCGTTGCAGAATGCGGCACAGCAGGCGTACACGGGCGGTGCAGATGGATACATCGACATCCGGGGCATGGATGCAGACCTTCAAGGTGTCAGACGAGGCATGATGGCCATCATCCCAAGTCGAGGCAAGCTGGCGAAGGCACTGCTCATAAAAGCCAGTCAGCGGGCTCAACGCGCGATTAGAGACGGCCAAAGTAGTGGCCAAGGAAGAAAAGGCGGCAGGCAAGGTACGTCCCTGGAACCAAGCAAGCTTCAGAGGCCATGGCAATACTGGTGAATGGATCAGGCTAGCAGCCTGGGACCACACCCCTCGCCCGCGACACGCTGAGGCCTCGATATCGCGACGTCCGTTATCATTGGCCCTTTGGGGAACCCCCAAATATTTGTACTCAGCTACAACCCGGATAACTCGGCCATCCTCAGCTTCGATTCCTGGAGTGCCCGAAAGAAGCTGTTTTTTAGCCGCAGAGGCACCAGCCCCGCAGAGGTGCACGAGGGCCTCAGTTTTCCCCTCCCCCAGGTTCACTCGAAAACGAAAAGCCTCAATGACCCGAAGAATCAGCGTGGCGAGCTGTGGTAAGAGGGCCAACGCGGCTCTGGCAGATTGAAAATCAACTACCAGAGACAGGTCATCGGCCCACGCGATCTGGAGGGGTCGATCAGGGACGCCGAGGGCGTCCGACATGCTCTTGTGTACCAGTCCGCGCCGCTGACACTGAATCAAGGCAGGACAAGATCACCGCAAAAAGAGCCCCGAACAAAACGTCGGCCAAGCCGTCTCCCGGTCGTGAGCCTCTAGTAGCCATCACCTGTTGGGTTTGGCCGGTGAAAGTCCAAAACGAACATTCCACGCAGTCTTGCAAAAGGGCAATGTGCTCCGGCGGGAGACCAAGTCCTTGGAGCGCACCCTCCGAGATCAGTGCATGCACATGAGCAGGCAGCTGCAAAGCTGCCAGGACAGGGTCTGTGCCGGGGCCTTCGAAGAGCAAGGACCTACTGGTTTCATAGTACGCCGCCTGTATGTCGACGAAGAAGGCAGCCCATGATCGGTCTTGACCATGGGCCAGGTCGCATGCGCAGCGGAACACACCCAGAGCCATGCTCGTATCTATGCCGCGGCGCCCTCCCAACTGAGTTGGGAAGTACTGCCGAAGTACCTCTTGTCCGACTGTAGCCCTTACGTGCGAATGCCAAAGCTTGGCTACGCCATTTAACATGGCAATGCTGCGGAAGTTTACCGGCAAATATGCCGGTCCTTTTTTATGTAAGGCACATACAGAAGAGTCCTTGAAGTGCAAGGGCTCTCGTTGGCCGAAACATATGCAGCCGCAGAGAGGCCACAGCCAGCGTCCTGCGCTCTCAGGCTGCACCCGCCACACTTCATTTCGGACGGCATCAGGGCCAGGGGCCTTTCGGGGCTTTTGAGCCCGACAGAGGGCTTCGAGATCGAGAAGAGTAGGCGCTGCTGCCGTGCAGGGCGGTTTCGGAGTGGCTTCCCAGGCGGAGAAGCGGATTTGGAGCTGTGAACTCGAGACTGCCTGACCTGCCTCTTGACTCTGAAATTGAGCTTGGAGCTCGAGATCAATGTCATATCCGCTGGCAGCCCGAACATCCCGCTTTTGCTTAGCTGTCTTCGACGCCCATGAGAGACGATGGGCACTCTCCAGAGGGCGTCCTGTCTCGTGCCAGTGGGCCGTAGCCTCCTCAAGAAGCTGTCCGAAATAGTGCTGCTTATCTCGTCTGGCAAGCGTGTGGGCTTGGGTTCTCAAACGGGTAATGTCAGCAGAGTGGAACTGGATCTGGAGCCTGAGAATGTGGACAACAATGCGATGGTCCGCTCTGGCAATTGCCCCTCGCCAAGCTCGAATGCAGGCCTGGCAAATGAAGTGTTCAACGCAGCCTCGCAGCCTCCTGACCTCAGCACGAGCATCTCTGAGGTCGGCTAGAACTTCCGCGGCCTCGTCCGAGATATATGGTTGTCGACGGACAAAGGGAGGTCTCTTCGGGAGGCCCGCGACCGCTGCTTTGTGAACAGCAAGAAAGGTCTGAAGCTGCTGGCTAGGTCTCTGCCCTGGACTGGGCTGGAGGTGCCGCCAGATCGCACAGCCAACCTCACAAGCTCGATCAGCTGAGTACCGGTTTTGTGATGGAGGCCGACGTGCACCGCGACCAAATACAGAGGCATGACAGGTCACCGGCATGTGGTCACGTGCCTCTTTCGTAATAATATCAAACTCAGGGCACTGTGAGTGAGAGTCAACTCGAACGTCTTGTGAAAACAGAAAATGGTCGAGTCTCTGTCGCTTACCGCTGGTATGTTGCCATGTCCACGTGGGGCCGTGGTGGATCTCAGGCCATGTGCCGGCTGCACACAAACCAGCATCGACAACAGTCTGGAGAAGAAAATCGTCCCCTGGCCTGGGCAACCGGTCAGCTAGCAGGGGACCGACAAGAGCCTCTTGTTCGTCCGAGGCGAGAAAGTCCGCATTAGCATCGAGACCAACAATCAGCGGACCGTCGTGGCGGACGACCCTGAGTTGCTCCTGGAGCAAGCGCCAAAATGAACGGATCTCCTCCAGAGGGCGCTCTGCATGTGGGGCGTGCGCCGACATGAGCGTCAGGGGCAGATCCTCCCGGAGGCAGCGAATCACCAGGAGACGCGGCTGCGACAGACAGATTCGCCAGTGATCCAGCTGAAGAGGGGGGTCAACACATCCGGGGTCCACCCAGATCTCGACTCCGTAGCAACCTTTGACATGCCCTCCGCGCCAGCTCAGGTATCCGTGGGAGGCCCACCGACCAGCGCGGCTACGACACTCCTGCAAGAATGCAATGTGCACGCCCAGATCATGCAGCTGACGGCTGAGGTAAATACGGCGTTGGCCGTGTCCAGACCTATTGAAAAACGATGGTTCCACATCACTCATCGTTTGCACATTGGCCTGTACAAGCTTTAAGGAGGCAAGGGGTACAGGTGGTCGGCTCGGCAACGTGGGGTGAAGTGGACGTCCCCGGCGGGCTGGCATCCGGCACCGGCTCGTCGGTAGAGGCAGGCGGTGGGCACCACAACAAGCTCCCATTGACAATCTGAGCCGTGGGCAAAAGCCATAGATGGGGTCCAGCCAGAGCCAGATCGTGTGCGGGTCAAGACGAGCATAACCAACCGAGGCGGCCCGGGGGTGGCGTGCCGCGTATCCAGCCAAGTAATCAACAACCTCATTGACAAGGATACCGCAATGCCCAGGCACATGGCGAAAGTCAGTGGAGAGCCGAGACTGCACGGCCTGCCATACCCCACGGCATACCTGGGCCTGAGGGTGAGCAGTGGCAGCCCGCCCCGCTGCGACACTGAGAGCAGCGGTGTTGTCAACGGCTATCGTGACTCGCAATGGCGCAACCGTAGTGGATACCTTCAAACAGTCCCACCAGGCAGTCAGCCACAAGGCAGCTGAGGTAAGGGCACCCAACTCTCCAAAGTACGATCGAAGGTCGGAGTCAGTCGAGGCCGACGGGAGGAGCCAAGGTGTCATATGACAAGCACCGCCGTCCCAGCCGCAGCGATACCATTGGCCATGCCAAAGGGCCCACACTGCGAAGGCCCAGCCACCATGTTCATTGCCGCTCCCATCGGTTGCTATACATAGCTCCTCGGGCGGGCCGGCGCCCCAGACGGGGAAACTACGCCAGGCATGCCCTCTGGCAGGAGGCGCGCTGTGCGGAAAGTCCGCCCGTAGCGGACGAGCGAGATAATGAGCCGACAGGCGGGCATACACCTGTGCAACAGAGTCTAACTCAACTTGGAATGGTGCCGGACTCGCAGGGGGCGCTCCCCAAGCGAGGGGATATACATCCAGGAGGATCTCCGTAATCCCGCAAGCAAAAGATTTGTATGCAACAGGGAAGAAACTCGGGACCCCGTGGACACAGAGGAGGCCAAGAAAGCCAGCTATGAGAAGACGTGTTGGAGCGCGGCTGCCTAAATTAGCGACGCCGAGGGCAAGGAAAGCCGAAGAAGTCTTGGCACTGCTCACATCTCCATCCCGCAGATCAGACGAAACATCTCCGCGGGAACTACGGACAGCTCGTGGAGGAAATCCAGAGAGAAAGTGATGAACCGAAACAGTGCTGGCGCCCTCAAGCATCAGGTGCAGGCCCAGAGGGTCCTCCATTGCAGCCGGGACCCTGCATGGGCTCCCCCTGAGCATCCCGGAAACTGCATCTTGCTGGGTCCCACCATGTCCCGCCTCGAAGGATGACATGGGAAGGGTCGCGACGAGCAGCGAACCAAAACCGGGCAGAGCCGCCCAACTCGAGAACAAAAGGCAAAGCCCAGGAGGCCGCGCTGAGAGCCTCCTGGGGGTCCCGATACTGCGGCCAATCTGACATCCCCCATTCTCGGCTATTGGCGCCAAAAGAGATCCCAATGCAATCCCCGTTCCGCAGAAACAGGGGACGCCTACGATCACTGCTGTAGACGCCGGGAGTAGTCGCCAAAACCTCAGCACCTTGACCAGCTTCGTGGTGCTGGGCGACGAAGCAAAGCTGAGGTAGGGTGGCGAACTGGGGGACCAGAGCCGCACTCGAGAAACCACGACCATGGATGACAATGGAGGCGAAAGGCGAGGGGCAAGCCGGGAGCACAGTAAGGCCACCTTTGTGCCCGGAGCCTCGCACCGGAATGAAGGAGTCGGTCCAACGTCCGCAGTGGGAATGGCTGGATGCGACGATTTGTGGCCATCCAGTATCAGCAGGGACTCGATAGGGGCCACTTTGTCCGGTCACAGGGCATATGGTGCGAACAACAAGTTCGCCCTGAGTGCTGGCAAAGGCGCCAAAGCATCGGCCCT
>CAJNJA010015646.1:0-11667 GCA_905231915.1 Symbiodinium necroappetens | reverse complement strand
TTGGAGGGGTTAGGGGTTTGGGGATTGGAGTTGGGATATGGAGTTTAGGAGTTTTGGGCGGCTTACGGTTTACAGGTTCTGGTGTGAGAGTTCCGAGGTTGAGGACAGGATATGTGCAGGACGTAACGGAGAACTTTCACATCGCGTGACTCGTTGAGACACATTTTGTTTGCCACACTCTGTGCCGGGCAGAAACGAACGCTAGATTTGATTGCTCGAAGTAGTCGTCGCACAGATTACAACGTCGCCCTAAGCACGGACATACAACCTTTGAAGTATATGCCCAGAGGAACGGCAGGCCATCAAGCGATTGGGCAGAAGATAGTGATCTACTAGAGCTCGAAGGACCCGCATGAGGAGACTTTCAACGTGCCAGTGATGTTGTTGCCCATTGGGTGTCCTCGGCTGTAAACTGTAAACCCCAAAACGATGCCAGAAGGTTGAAGCAGTCAAGCGATGGTTTGTACAGCGCGGCTTGGCTGGAACTTGCTTCGCTTGAGCCATCAACTCCTGGACATGAATGCTGAGGCTTTTAGGAACCCTAAACCGGCCCTAAATCCTAGATTTTGGAGCTTCCTTTCCGATTCGCCCGTCAAATCTGGAAGGGGTCCCTGACGGGAATCTCAGGTTCAGGAGGCCAACCAACTTATGCAGGCATTGATGATCATTGAAGGACCAACATGAGAATCAACCATAAGAGCAACTATGCGAACATAGAGTCAGCAAAAAGCAGCACCTGCGCAGACAGCAAAGTTTTGGATAGCAATGGTTTAAGACATCGAGGTGCCATAGCCCAGGGTGCAAGTAGTACGAGTTCTGCTTGTTAGTGTCAACCAAATGCAGCGTCACAACACATGTTTGTAGAACGTGTCTTATCAACACATGTTTATAGAATGTGTCTTATAATTAGTCGCGCTTCTTTCTTGATTCAGTACATTCCTGCATTCATATCAGCCGTTGTTGATTCCAAAAGCGTTGTGGTGGCCATAGAAGCTTCTCCATTCCACAAAGATGTAAGATGTAGGTGCCCTCGTCCGGACGCTTAGCAAGCTTGATGCGGCTTGAGCTTTAGGTGCATTTCTTGGACATCAGCACGTCGTGCTCACGGTAGACCTGGTGCATAATCTTCCCTCCCGAAACATCATCAAGAAACACTGTAGAGACCCCATATTTAAGGTTCTTTAAACCCTAAACCCTATAAACCTCAAAGGCTTGTTTTTCAGGAATCTGGGTTTATTCAGAGGTGCTAGTACTGGGAGGTCTTGTCTTGAGGTGTCAGGGTTGGGGTCGAAAGTCCGTCCCCTTGTGCTTACAAGGACGGCACTGGTCGCCGGTGGCCCATTCAGGGGCCAACTATACAAACATACTTTCCCTAAACCTTAAACCCTGAACCCTAAACCCATTAAGGGTCCGCACTATATAAACAGACTTCCCCTAAACCCTAAGCCCTAAACCCTTTAAGCGCCCACACTATATAAACAGACTTCCCGTAAACCCTATAAACCGATTAAGGGCCCACACTATATAAACAGACTTTCCCTAATCCTCAAACCCTAAACCCATAAAGGGCCCACTATACAAGCAGGTCTGTTGCGCCCAAAACTTGACCCGAAGCCCAGACCCCGATCTCGACTCCAGGGCCCGGCAACTCTTTACGGCTCTAGAGCCGTAAAGAGAATCCGTATGTGGGAAGTTCTCTAAGTCAGGGTCCCTTTTAGGGTCCTGTTTTAAAGCTAGAGCCATGGCCGGAGACTCTCCCGAGACCAGGGATTGGGTTTGGGGTTTAGGGCTTTGGGGATTTTGGGGCTAGGGGGTTTAGGGTTTAGGGGGTTTAGGGTTTAGGGCTTAGGGTATAGAGCCCTCAGAAATTAAAACAAAATGCCTTGCAGTTGGGGTGACCAGAGGCGATTAGGGCCTTGACCGGTAGACCCTTACAGAATCCACAAGAGACACGTTTTAAAAGCATTTAAACCCCAAGCCCGAAACACATGTATCATGTATACATATTTAGACCACCTCGGCCCTAAACATACATACATACATACATACATACATACATACAGACATTAAGCCACTTAAACCCCTTGCAAGAAGCATTGACCGAAAGGCGATCCAGGCCTTGACCGAGCATCACTTGCTTTCTGCCCCCGTGGTGGACTCCAGCGGCACCTGGACCCAGCGGCGTACGTTCTGGGTTGCTTTCAGGAGGTTTGCAAGGGTATTACTAGGGTTTCAAAGAGTTTGTGATGGAAGGGCTTGGTAGAAGGTGCTTTGAAGGCTTGCTTGTGATCGAAGAAGTCTGTACAACGTTTTGTAGGAGAGCTATAGAGCTTGACGAGGTCTTTACATGCATTCTTTCCGTTTGTTTTGAGAGCACCCCTTAATGTACGAAGGTGGAACGATGCCAAACTTTGGTTGCTTTCTTATAAGACAAGGAATACTCCGCCACTGAAGAGTATTGGGCTCTTTGGTTGCTCGCTGGGATTGGGGTTTGGTGGAGCTTCGGGTTCATGGGCCTTCAGGCTTAGGCCGTTGTAGGGTTTAGGGTTTAGGTCTCACAATTAGTTTGTCGAACAGCTCCTGGATCCTAAGATCGGACACAAAACTCCCATGCCGGATTCGGTCTGAAAATCTGGAAGAAGCACCTTCGCGAATGTCCGAGCCTTGGGTCTTTATGGTCCAGGGTCTTCGGCTTCAGGATTTGTTTTTCTAGGGTGCAGGGTGTTCGATTGCTTGGGGCTGCAAGGTTCTGGGTTTGGGGGGAAAAGGGTTGTAAGAATACCGGACCCGAGCCAGTGCTGCAAATTCAGCAGAGGCAAGCTCGTAGGCATGCTCGACACTTTGGACATCGCCGCTCACGTGGTCGAAATGGAGGCAGCAGGCAAGAAGAAGCACCCTAGCAGCACTTATATTCTACAGTAGCCCTCCATGGGCATACTTGCGATGTAGCCTCCATTCTCTTTTCTTCACTCAAGCAACCTTCCAGGTGACAGCTTCAGGGCGGAGGGAAACTGTGCAAATCTGCACATGCCTAAGTAGAGATTTTCATGCTGAGACTTTCGAGCCCTTGAACCCTCACTCTGGGTCCGCTATATATACTTTGACGATGGTTCTGGGGTCTATTGTTCAGATTTCTAGTGGAGACTACAGCATAGTGTGTCGTCGCCTCGACCAAGAGCCGTAGAGGCTATGCCCACGATTCTCACTACATGCTCTGTTTCGCGTCGAGAGTTGCAACATAGTTGTTATTTTCCTCCGTGTGGCTTCTTAGACAACAATAGTGAACAGAGATGTAGTGTGTACATCAGGTCATGTATTCATATTTCTACAGTTATAAATATTCATATAGTAGGTTGAATGAGTTGTAGTGGCTGCAGTTTAATTCATGCATAACCTTGCCCCAAGCCCTATGACAACTAATCACGCCCTTATATTGTAGTAGCCGTGTAGAACATAGAACCCTCACAGTCCCCTTCCTGTATCAGGACCCTGTTCAAACCCCAAACCTTAAACCCCAAACTATGAAGTCACCTAATTACAATGGATCGTCCATCACACCTCAACCTAGGCTTCCCAACGAGAAGCTGGAAAAGGTCATGGGCCGCCTGGCTAAATTCGAAGCCTCTTTGGCTTCGGGGTTTAGGGCTTGGGGTTTTTGAGGGATTTAGCGTTTACATGAGCTGCTTTGTCTTGGGGTGGGAGTCTAAGGCCGGGTGCCTCGGTGTTCTCGTAGGAGTCAGATGTACCTAATTTAAACTCCAGTAAGTCTCACGTGTGATGTAGGGTCTCTTGTTTGGGTAGAAGAAGGCCTTCATGGTTGTAGGATCTCTGGGCTCCTACGGAGATGGTGAACACGAACAGCTCAGTTCCCGGAGCCAGCAAGCCCCGTGCTACAATCTGTAAGGCGGGCACGCAAGGCACATTAGATGCTCTGCTGCGGATCATGGAAGACCCTCAAGATAAACCTCCTACCCCTAGCCCACAAGAACTGTTTTGGCTTCCTTATGATTTTCTTCGAGCCTTCCTTAACAGATACCATATTTTTGTTGGCTTCAGATAAAAATTCCAAGTTCCAAAACCTATCTCGGTAAAGCATTATCTCCTGAACTCCCTGAACTCTGCCAAATTCCTTGAGACTTAGCCCTTACAGGCTGTAGAACAAACGGAAATACCTCCCTTAGAGTCGAACCGCTAGCCGCTAGAGCCGACATAGAGAAACAATGCACGAGATTTTGCATTAAGCTCGAAACTCTTGTGAAATTCGCACCTCATCGCCTCAGGACGAGGGTCGCCCCACGCGGAGAAGAGCTTGTGCACCGTGGAGCTCGACCAGGATCTGAAGCAGGCGCCTGAACTCCTGCAATACCTATAGTCTCCATTGTTGTTCCTTTTTGGGGTTACCTTTTAGGATCCTTAATATGGAGTTGGTTAAACCAAAAATAGGAACTACAATGGAGACTATAGGTAAACCTCATAGTAACCCTGCCCGAAACCGACTGAGAGGGCTTCTTGAAGATAAGAAGCGATTGAGGATTTAGGGCTCAGGGATACAGAGCTTGTGTTGTAATGAGAAGCGCGAAGAGAAAAAACTGAGGGATGTGGGGCTTCGGACTCAGGGCTGAGGGGTTACGGCTTCTAAGAGCCTGTAGATGTATGTTTACGCCTCGGAGAGATTTGTTTTCAGAGTCCCAGGCGTTGTGGATCAACGATTAGGTTTTCGGGTTGAGGGGGGTAAGGGTCCGGTGTCTGAGCGAGAAGTCTTGTTGTCATCCAGTGCTTATAAGTAAGTTAGGTTTTGAGTTGTTGGTTTAGGCTGTCTGATGTACCGAGACATGTAAGCACAATTTGACATGGCACGTGTATGTTTCGGTATGGCACTTAACCCAAGTGTGCTCAGCAGGTGGTTGACAATATCTCCGGCAACCATCGGCGGGCGCTGGTCCTGGAAGATGGAAACTCTTCTGCTAACTGTGTTTGGTGCAGGCGTCAGGGCTGAGTGTGTTCAACCTACTAAAGCACAACAGTGTGGCACTTTCCAAGGGTGTCCCCCTCTTCCTCTGTGAGGAAGGATAGTTCCCAAGCCCTGGAGGCTGTGGCATGCCTTTTGGTGTCGGTCTTGGCCCTGACTCAACTTCTCAGCTAAGGCAAGCCGCTGAGCATTATTACGCACTCCACGATCATCGCTTTCATGAACAGCAAGCTCTCTGAACTCGAGGCAGGTCAAGCATACACTGACTTTACTTCTCACAATGTCCCCTGAGAGTTCACATAAATCATGACATTCCAAGTCCTGTTGCTAGTTAACCCGGCCCCCATATCCATTCATGAACCAGCTAACCTGTAGAATGTGGCGTGCGATGTAGGGCGATAGGGCTTCCAGTTCGCAGGGATTTCGGCCGTGTCTAGTTAGTCAGGGAGATGAGCCATGAGACTCGGTTTCGGCCACTTTTGCTAATCCTTCCACTCCAGGATGTCTAAGCCCTAGGTCGTTAGCTTACAGTTGAGCCAAGACGGCAGTTCTTTCCAGGAGCTGTTTTAGCGGTTATTCCCGAAAAGGTGGATCTACCTCCTGACTTGGTCACTTCCCGTTGTCAAGGTACAGTAGGTGCTTCGTTGCCCCAGTATCGGGGCTATTCCAGAATCTATATTGTGAGTATACTCTGAGCTACTTCTTAAGGGCCCCCGGGGCTTTGCCCCTGGATCGATGTGGCAAGTTCGCATCAGGCCCTGCTGGGCACCAAACTGGCGCAGGCAAGCTGGGGTGTAAAGTCAATACAGCCTGCAGTGACTACAAGGGGAAAGTTTGTAGGTACTTCTGAGGCTTTCCGGTTTGGGGAATTACGGATTTAGGGACTCCTAGTGACAAGTTCTTGGAGTTTCGAGTGCTCTGTAGATCTTGGGCTTATGTAGGCGGGGCCAGGGAGTGGGGGATTTCAGGATCATGAAGGAGTCCCAGCTGCGAACAGCATGCTTAAAAGGCTTAGGGCTCAGTGCTCTTGAGATTGTACATGTGCCGCAGGCAGCTGCAAAGCTTTTTCGCTGTACAGTATCCCTCCAGGTAGAGGCTGTCCGGTCCTGGGTTTAAATGGGTTGAATCGTAGACCTCAGACCTTTGCAAACCTGTCCCTACACTCTAATAAAATTTGTGCGGAAAGCTGGGTTTTGCATTTTACGCAACATTCTGAATGCTCCTCTATAAAACCTGTCAATCTGACGATGACGCTGCTCTGATGATAGCCCTTCACCTGTTCCGAACTTGCGTTCCCTAAGTTCTCTGGAAATTGCGGAGGTCAAGGTTGAGGGTTTTGATTTTTGAGATAAATCGGGGAGTCCACATCTTAGCTCCCGTATGTCCAGACTCCGAAATCCGAAGCCGCAAATCCCAGATCCCCAAAAAAAACCCTGGAAGAACTGTGATCGGGCACACTTTTTAGAACCCTACATCCATAAAGCCCTAAGCCAAGCATGTCCAGTAACCCTCTTGTATCCTCCTCAGCAGTGCACCCTACCTCTGCGCTTGAAGGACGTTTGTACTCCGGGCGTCACTACTATCAACGATTCGGCCACGGAGTCCTGGCAGCACTGGAGGGCCTGAAAGCTCTCGTGGGGTTTAGGTTTTTGTAGCCCCAACTATCATTTTCAAGTTTAACCTCAGGCATGACAGCTCGAAGTATTTATAAGCCACAAAGCTCTTCGAGAGGTTTAGACCATGTCGTGAACCAGTGTCATCCGGAAGAGCCCTATAAGCTGCCCTAAACCTTACCCTTTTCGTTCGATTGGTGGCCTCCGCCTGCCTGCAACGTTCGAGCACCCACTGCCAGTACGCTCGCCGCCCCCGTGCGAACGAGAAATCGATGGGACCCCCCCTGTGAAGGCTGTAAGGCGGCTTGCCAGGGGAAGACCTCCCGCTGCACATGGCCCCAAGTCCTGTAGATGGTGATGGTATAGGATGAGAACCCGGATAGTCGGATCCTTCAAACCGCTTTTTCCTCCGCGAAGCCTAATACAATCCTAGCGCCAAAAAGGCCCAAGTCTCCTGCCGACCCGATGAGTACGAGCTGACGCCCTCAGGCGCTTATGGCCTTCCAGACCCTCGTGACCAAAGGCTGGAACTATTCCGGGTTGGGAGGGGATGAGGGTTAGGGTTTAGGGAAGTTTCGGAATTCAGGGTTTAGGGAGGGGTTTGGGGGTTAAAACTCGGAGAGATTGTAAGATTTCGGCGAGCTTAGAGTTCTAGAGTTTGCTTGTTCTGTGTCCTTGTGTTTCGGTCTATGGGCTTGCAGTGATTCACCTTTGAGGGTGTGGGGCTTTGGGTTTAGATCTTGGCTTTGCGGGGCGTGGACTGTCGGATCGAGGTCCTACCTCGCCTTTCCAGGGTGCGGGGTCTTCAGACTGCTTGCATGGGCTGGGCGCTTGACTTTCAAGTTTTGGCTTATGGAGGGGCCTTGCGGCTTCATGCCTTGAGCCTCTTGAATCTGGAGCCCTAAACCCCTAAAGCTTTAGGGCCGTCTTCAACCTTATGCCGTGCTCCAGGATATGATTATGTCAATCTCAGGAGGGTGATCCCCATCATCCTAGAAGGTCCAATAGACTTGCTACACCAGAAGCCCAGAACTATAACCCCCCCCTACCAAGCCTGAAGGCGTTTCAAGCCTCGCGATCACTGACGAGGTGGGATGGGGGAAAAACAGATCAAATTCGAGGGTAGAGGTTGGGTGACGATCTGTGACAAGGTTTCGGGTGCCAGCCATTGTCGGGGTTCGCCAAGACCATGCGCACAACTGGGTCCAGTGGTGCAAGTTATGGCACAAAGTAGCAGCCCGCAGACTGAGCGCAGCAGCAGACACAAACCAACCCCCAAAAAATGGCGGATCCTGGGGGTTCCCGAAAAGCAGCCCACGGCATCAAGTTTGAAACTGATTCTCTTGCCCTGTCGTTGGTTCAGCTGCTGGTCCTCATTGAGTGACCGTCTTTGTCTGGCCGACTTTGACCTTCACGTTTAAGCCTAGGACCCTAGGAGCATTAGCAACCTATTCCGGGGGTTCCGAACCAAACGACCACCAAGACCCTGTCGACCACAATCGTCGACAACGCCGAAGCGCACCTGAAACGCACCTGAAATGCCTTATACATAGCAGAACCCCCGGATCTGAAATGCACTTGAAACGCACCCCCAAACGCGCCTCAAACGTACCGTGCAAGTTGGCAGTGAAAGCTTCACCACTTGTAAGACAAGCTCGTGCAAGTCGCAGCAAGCACATTTGGGCTTGTACTCCGAGATGTCATCAAAGCCGGAGATGGGAAGCAAAGGCATTGGGCTTAAGAGTCAGTTCACGTTAGTCACGGCCGTTGAACGTCCTGCATTTTCGTTGAAGGCAACTTGACGGCACAGAAACGTGCATTCGGCAACTCAAGTTTTTTAAGTTGTAACTTTACTTTTCGGGTCAGGCTACAGGCCGTACAACTCAACCCTGGGGCTGCGCCCTTCTCGCTCGCTTCAAAAAAACATCCTGCCTGCAAAAACAAAACTCATGTAAAGACCCCTCTTTATTCTTAAGCCGTGCAGGCTTGCTTTCAGCAACACCGGGCGTTAAGAAGAGTTGCATCAAGCACATATCTCTTATAGAACTAATTGAAATCCATTATACAGGCACTCCCTTTCCAAATGCAGTGGGGCTGCGCCTCCACACTAGCCCTTCGGTTCATCAATACTATAGACTAGACTATGATAGTTTACAACAGAAGGATAATAGAGGTTTCCCGTATATAATTTAGCGAAAAGAGAAGTTTTCCTATGCAACATAAAAATCAAGACCTCAAACACAAGGAGAAACACAAATTCGCACTCCAATACTTAGTTAGTCGACATGTCTGATCAGCTTGGTGCAAAACGGAGCCTCGCAGATTGTAACTCCCCAATTAGCTTGATGCGAAACCAAGCCGTGCAACTTGTACTTCTCAGTAGCTGGGAACAAGACAACACTTGGCAGTCGAAATATCCGGTATATTCCTTTGAGCATAACCTTGGGTTTTATCTCCTGGAAAGGACGGTGTGGCGATCACCGTGGTCTCTGCTACCGACCTCGTCATGGCATTAGGCTAGGGCCTCGAGATTTGGGGGCGTGATACCGTGTCAACATCCGCTTATACCGATTATCGTTCAGCTCCCTGCTCGTTGTCGCAGCTGCTTTTGAATTCGTACATGTTTGGCCATACACGTATACGCACATTCATCTAGATATGAAAGGTTCGTATGATCTGTACATATGTTATGTGTGTATGCATAGTGGCAAGAGTAGTACTACTAGTACTAGTACTAGTACTAGTACTAGTACTAGTACTAGTACTAGTACTAGTAGTAGTAGTAGTAGTAGTCGTCGTCGTCGTCGTCGTTGTAGTGGTGGTGGTAGTAGTAGTAGTAGTACTGCTAGTAGTGGTAGTAGTACTAGTAGAACTAGCCGCTGTGGCGTTCATGTAGCCAAGATTGTTTTGTCTGCTCTTTGTTATCGCCGCATGTTGACACCTCACATGCGCCTAGCGGCATGCTGTTTTGTTCCATCCTGGTGAGGGCTCGGAAGTGGTAATGCCAGGCAAGAAAGCCACTAAGAAACCTCCCAAGCACGATGCAAGTATGAACTGCTCAGTGCTGCTTCTTCCAGCATGGTTCTTGGAGTGTACCTACCATCTTCCGCATTAAGTTGGTGAAACCAGAACGAAGAGAGACTGCAGTCTTGTGTGGAGCTAAGCTCTTGCTGGAGCCAGGTCACGAGGACGACAAGTCAGCAGTTATCTCGGCCCCTCGGTTCGGCTTCGGGGGCTTTGTCGGACTAGCTTTCGGGCGTTGGCATAGCTTGTCTTGGACCTACGGTGTGGTCGAGTTTAAACGATTATCAAGCCTGATGTTTTTGTTTTTTTTAAGATCATTCCATGAATTAAAATTCCGTGAAATGCTCTGCTTCTCCATTTATTCAGGCTTGGGTTGGTTAGGGTTATTCAGGCTTGGGTTGGAGGTTTAGGGTTTAGAATGCTCAGGATCGAGTTTAAGCTGTTGGTTGGAGGGCCCCTGAAATCGAAAGGCGAGCAAGCAAATCCTGCAGGAAGGTTGGCAAGCTGCGCAGGATTGCTTCTCAGTCTTGTCAATAATTAGTAACGAGTAGTGAGAAAAGCAACTTCGGGTTTTAAGGTGTAGAGCCGTTTATGTAGGCTTTGATTAACGAGCAAGGTGAAGAGGAGCAGTGACAACAACAACAAACCACAGCCATATCGACAGAAGTTGTATTATATAGTGCAGCAGACCAGCTGAATGCCAACAAAGCTGTATTCGAACTTCATACCTTCCATCCCGAATGGTTCACGGCTTAGGCTTAAATATCGTTAAGGACCTAATTTCATGAATCGGGGCCCAAGATTCCAAATGGCGACCCTTCATGAGGACCTCCACTCCAAAAGCCAGACTGAGAACTTGAAGACATGTAGTTAGCTGAGGCCCCAAGCCTTCAAGCTCAATGTCTAAGCCAGCAGCTGGCGAACAGACCCTCAGAGCCTTAGTTCTGAAAAGCCCGACTGCTCTGATCTTTCTGGGCCGCTCTAGTCTAACAGAAGAACAAGAAAGCAGAGACAGCCCTTATGCTGAAGACGGGAAACCCTGAAGTCTGTCAAACCTTCAACTTCCATACCTGAGCGTCGAAGCTCTCTTTCAGGGTTCTCTGCGCCAGCAAGGAATATGCAGTTATGCATGAAGTATAATAAAACATATAGACATATTATACACAAGTCCTCTGCAACCCACATAGAACCACTAAGAGTCCATAAGACCCGAAAGAACGCTATAAAGATCTGATATGCCCGCATCAAGCCCGTAGAAAGGTTCATGAAATCTCTCCTAAACATTCGAAAATGAATTAGTTATGTTTGGAGAACCAAGGACCTGAAAACCAGGAACGTTGTCTTCTTCGCTGCTTGGCTTGGACTTTGTGGAATCAGATTCGTGGGTTAGAACAGTCTTTGGAAGCTCTTGGTGTTTGCAGGTTCGGTGCAAATCTAAGGAAGATAAAGGGCTTGTAAGGTTTAGTGCAAGGGGCTTCGGTTGTAGGCATTAGGTCATTAGGGACAATAAGAACTGAGGACTTCGGATTTCGATGGTGTTGTGGTTCAGAAGTGTGGGGATTGGGGATTGGGGGCTAGACCTCTCCGTTTATCTGTCCGTTTATTCATAACATGGATTACGGCCCCACAAACTGGGTAGGAACTTGGGGCAGAGAGAATCTACGGGATATAGATCCCTCAACACGCCGCATCTAGGAACCCCATCACTGCGTAGCTTCCCTGAATCGGGATGAAGACAGGGCTCTCAAGACTTGGCAAGGACATCCCACTAGAGTCCCTAAATATTCATGTTACGCTATGATCTCCGACCGAAATCCACAGGATGACTTCTTGGCTTAATTAGGGCTTTAGGGCTTGGGGGTTCTAGCAGCTTGTCATCTCCTGGGCCGCGAGCCGCGCATGCCANNCATGGACCCGCGGCATAGAGGCAAGCCTTTCTAGCATAAGCGAAGGACATCCATGAGAACAAAAACGCACGCTGATCACCACGACTGTACAGTTCACTCGTCAAAGTTGAAAGTGGGGGGGGGGGGGGCCCTAGGATCCTATTCTCAGAACTCC
>CAJNJA010015643.1:0-11668 GCA_905231915.1 Symbiodinium necroappetens | reverse complement strand
GAAACCTTTAAGGAAGCTTGCAAGGAAACCTACATGTTGTCGGATCTTGGGGCGTTGTAAACAGAATTATAAATACGTCAACTTGGGTTTGAAGTAGATAGATAGGTATAGTTACCATGCTCAAAACCCTAGTTACTACCTCCCATGACCCACCCTTTAAGCCTTACATCCTTAGACCTAAACCCTAAACCCTAAAAGCCTTAAAATCCTAGAGATCCCGTGCAGAGCCCTTTAAGGAACCCCTGTGAGGGACCCCTAGATACTAAGTCCCCTGATCCTAAAAAGTACCTGCAGTTTGACCGGGCGCCGGGCACCCCGCCAGAGTTTGGGATGCTTTGGGCCCTAAGGGTCCAAGTACCTAATAATCATATACTCTTCAGAATACTAACCTACAAAACTACTATCCGCAACCCAAGTACATGATTATGAGGTCCTTTGGACCCTAAGGGGGGGTTTCAGACTGAAGGCTCGAAGGCAGCAGCAAGGAGTTGGGGACCACGAGGTCTCGATCGACGTTGTGGTACTTACTTCCCCAAATAAGCCACGAGATAAAAGGTTAGACTTTCAGGATACTACTAAATATTCGAAGAAAGGTTGGGTATTATTGAAGACCTAAGGGTAGAATGTGGGGCTGTACTTTCCGCCGGCTATGATCAATGAAGCTGCGAAAAGTCTGGGGTTACCGCATGCTCTTCGTGACCCTTTGAGGTTGAACCTTGCTGGCCATCTGCACCGAACCCGAAACTTCAACGCCTCGCTCTGAACAAAGCGGGAACGTCGACGCCGAAAGACAGTGAGCAAGCAGTACAACAAAATATGCTTCTTGTTAGCATGCTGCAAAGGAACTCAAACCCCAAACTCTAAAACGATAACCCGATAATCCTAAGAGTCCAAGTGTCTAATAACCATACACTGCAGCCCAGGGGACCTTCCAATGGCGCTGCTTGCGTCTGCTGTCGGCTTCCGCGCAGCATGTGGTATGCTTTCATTAAAGCCCTAAACCCTAAACCCTAATTAGGGAGGTTGTTTGGTTGTTTTCTCGCAAAGCACCCGGTCTGCAGGCCAACCGGTTTTGAAGGCTCTGGAATCAAGTCTCGAAGTACAGCCAAGCGAACCGACATGACGGAACTTTTAAGCGTTTAGGGTCTAGGGTTTCGGGTTTAGCGACCCTTAAAGGGGGTCTCTCTGGTTACCATTCCTCGCCTGCGGGGGGGGCTCGGTGTGAGCCTCAGGCTTTTGAAAGGCTCTGAGGGCTATCAGGCCCGAGGTTCCTTTCTTCGGGTTTAGGGGTTTAGGGTGTTAGGGTTTAAGGGTTTAAAGGCTTAGTGGTTTAGGGTGTTGGGGTTCAGGGTGTTCGGGTCTAAAGGTTTAGGATTCAGGGTTCGGGCTGGGTGGAGGGATGCCTAGGCTGGAGAGGGTCCGCTGTTGTGCTGTTTGAGCTGCCCTCCAAAGGCACAACAAGCCGCGGCTTGAGCCCGGAAGCCAAGTAGAATGCGGTCACCCAAAACCCTTCACCTCGAAGATTGAAAGCATAGGTGTGGCCAGGGCATAAACTACGGGTCCCAACACTTTCTGGGATTTTAAATGCAGGATCTCTGAAACCTAGGTCTCTCCCCAGGACATTCCGGGAACCTCCTAACAGGACCAAAAGACCATTAAAAGTAAAGGCCCCATACCCCTATACTATGAATCCCTATATGGTATATGAACCTTAAACCCTTTTAGGGCTCATTTCGTCGTTAATGCCCTATAAGACCCCAGACCCTAAACCCTATAAGAACCCAGACCCTAAACCCTATAAGACCCCAGACCCTAAACCCTATAAGACCCCAGACCCTAAACCCTAAACCCTCTTAGGGTCCATCTTGTCTTTAAGGTCGAGGGCAAGGCCTGAAATGTTTGAACTCTACGGAGTACTGGTCGAGACCTGGGGGAACTCTGCTGTTGCGAAGGCTCTTTCCCTAAGGCCCTAAGGCCCTAAGACTTTAGGGTTTAGGGTTTAGGGTTTAGGTTTAGGGTTTAGGGTTTAAGTTTTTTTAGGGTTTGTTAGGGTTTAGGGTTTTTTAGGGTTTAGGGTTTAGGGTTTTTTAGGGTTTAGGGTTTAGGGTTTGCCCTAAGGGTCCATGTACCTTTAAGGGCTCTTCTAAGGGCTCTTTTAAGGGCTGCTAGAAGGGTTCTATAGGGTTTAGGGCAGTTTAGGGTTTAAGGGTGCATGTGCCCAAATGGTATATACTTGGGGCCCAAAGTACCCAAATAGGGACTACTTTAAGGCCGAAGTATATCTGTTTGGATACATGGACCCTTAGGGTAAGGCTCCGCGTAGTAAGTGGATGGCTTCCCAAAGACAAACCTATGCTACAACACGACTATCCTGCACCCAAGTACCTAAAGAGACTTAGGAACCTTAAAACCCCTAAACTCTAAACCCCGAAACCCGAAACCCCTAAACCACTAAACCCCTAAACCGAACTCCTAAACCCCTAAACCCTAAACCACTTAGGAAGTCATCAGGTTCAAAATTTGTGGCAGCCAGCGGCCTCTTTTCGCTGCTTTCCCTCCCGAACGCTTCGGCTAAGGCTGACATTGCAGCAGCTTCATGCAAAAGCTGTGAGGTGCCTGCCTTAACCGCTGGAACCCGCCATTTTTTGTAGGGTCTTCATAGAAGCCCCAGTGGCCGTAGGATAGACTTAGGTAAGGTCCCAGATTTTTAAGGCAGAGCGTCGAAGGCTGTCCTTCGATCTCCACAGGAACTGAACCTGCTATGCTGCTATGCAAAGTCCGACGACCCTTGATCCTATGGGTGGTTCTCTGAAAACTGGTCCCTTTCAGGGTCCTTTTCATAAGGGTGCCGTACTATTGTGGGACCCTGGTTTACAGGACTACCCACATCCTAAAACCCTGAACCCTATACCCTAAAAACCCTAAACCCTAAACCCTAAAACCCTGAACCCTATACTAAACCCTACACCGTTGAAGCCCTGGAATCCTACATACACCACTGAACCTGGAAACTTTCTGTACCTAGACCCTCCATCTACCCTCTATTAGACCCTAAATACCCTTAATTTGGGAGCACATACCCTAAACCCTAAACCCTAGACCCTAAAACCCCGAATTGAGGGTACTTGGAGGGTCCTGGTAACCAAAGGTCTCTTCCAAGCTGCGTCCCAAGGGTGCTCGTCGCTTCGTGGGGTTCCGATTCTTGACACGTAAGGCTTAGGGTTTAGGGTTTAGGGTTTAGGGTTTAAGGTTTAGGGTTTAGGGTTGAGGGTTTAGGGTTTAGGGCTTAGCTTTAGGGTCGAGAGCCTTTAGGATGAAAAGTACAGGCATAGACACGTTTGACCTTGCAGGAGACTGGGGCCGTAAGTCCTCTGCAGTCAGCTGTCCTACGTCCTCAAACTATAAGGTCGATGTGCCTGAAAAGTCGCGCATTCTCAGAAATCGACCTACAACTTCTGTTACAGCAAAGCCGTCCACTTAGCCGCTGTCCAAGTCTCTGTTATCATAGCTTGTAACCGTAACCGTTAATTGCACTTGGGCTAATGTTCTGCTTTCGAGGTTTGGACTTAAGGGGCGTGCTATACCCTAAACCCTAAACCCTAAACTCTAACCCTAAACCCCAAACCCTAAACCCAACCCTAAACCCCAAACCCTAAACCCAACCCTAAACCCAAAATCGCGATCTAGAGGAGGGAGGAGGCTCTCGCCAGTTGGCAGAATCTGTCAACTCGATCTTGGTAGCTCCTGGGTGAAATGTTGAGGGTCTCGGGTTTAGGGGTGCTTCTGCACACTGAAACCCTAAACCCTAAACCCTGCTCCTGAAATAAAGGGAAGGCAGCGCGAAATGAGCTGGGAGAACCTTACAGCTAGCATCCTTTTTGCAATATAACCCCAAAACACCAACCGCCACACTATATGCAGGGCTTCGAAGGATATCCACAGTGCTGTACGGTTTAGATTTTAAACTTTTAGTGTTTGGGGCGTAGGGCTTCATCCCCCGACCCTGAAACGAAACCTGAAACTCTTTTCTGGCAAAAATTTCGGATGTGGAATCAAATGCTCACAAGGAGGCTACCACGGCAACTGAGGGTCAAAACACACCCTAAGGCGTGCAACCCCCTAAACTTAAGCACTAGACCTAAAGCATAACCCTAAACCCTAAACCCTAAATCCTAAACCCAACACCCCAAACCCTAATCCCTGAACACAAAGCCCTGGTTGTGAGACGTGGTTCTCCGACCTCACAACAGCTTCTGCCCGAGCTCCGGTCTGCATCCAAAGCCCACAAAGCCAAGGCCCTAAGGCAGCTGTACAGTTCAGTTCAGGGAAGTATTAGTAATTAGATACATGATATAGTGTGTAGGTATATATATATATACGTATGTATGTATGTATGTATGTATGTATCTATATATATATATGTATATGTGTGTATACCTTTATGTGTATATATATATATGCATACATACACATGCATGTCTATAGTCTCTACATATATATATATACACACACACACATAGAGACACATTGATGGATGTATGAACGTATGAATCTGGCTGTATGTATATATATGTGTATATATATATATAGAAATATATGCATGTATGCACACATATACATACATATACATATACATATTCATATTCATGTACATGTACACGTACACGTACACGTACATATACATATACATATACATATACATATACATATACATATACATATACATATACCTATACATGGGGGGATGTATGTATGTATGTATGTATGTATGTATGTGTACATGTACATGGGATCAATGCTTAAATGTGGCTGGGATTGACTGCCAGTGCCGGAGGCGAACACCCCATGAAACTCCGAACGCACACGGCCGCGCAAGAAAAGCACAAAGCGGTTTCGCAAAGGGTCCCCAGGGCCAGGGTTTATGGTTTAGGGGTATGTACCCAAACCATAGTCGCAATCCCTGATATATGAAAACCCTGATTGCTACTATGTAGGTACTTATAGGACCCTTTAAAAGATTCGAGTCGAGCCATGAGAATGAAACATAGCTTTCGGCCCAGTGCTCCACGTGCATCCACAGGCCTACCTGTAGATACATCAACATGTATAGCATCTATAGGTTTAGGACGGTTTAGGGTTTAGGGTGTAGGGTTTAGGGTTTAGGTTTAGGGCTTCGAGCTATATGGCTCCGCAGCAAGCAGTCAAGACGTGGATTCCAAATCCCACATTCATCGCCCAAGCAATCCCTGCAGCCCTCAACTATGCTTGTAACATAATGTCAAAACCCACACAAGGTCTTCTTGCACAACAACTCCTACAACACTGCGGCCCGCGCAAGAAGACGCATAGGTAAGTGCGATCGTCGACAGGGCCAACGCCTGTTTCTGCTTCATTGCGGCTTGGGGTGACTGGCTTGTAGAAGTTGTGGGGCACGAGACCCTGATCCTAAACTATAGTGGGCTTCGGGTTTAGGGGTTTAGGGGTTTAGGGTTATTGGTTAGGGTTAGGGCACCTAAGTTTCTGCAGGGCTTGGGCTGTGGCTCAGGCTCTCGTGGGGGTCCCTTTTGCTTTGAGCAGCAGCCTTTTGCTCCCCCATTGAGCTAGCACTTCTGATGGCACCTCAGGCATGGACACCCCGTAAGCCATCAGCGCTACAGGTTTTATCTGAAAAGGTTTACATGAAATAAAAGCTCTAGAACCAGCTCTGGTTCCTATGCCCCTATTGTGAGCTCGAAAGCCGGTGCCTATAATTCAGTTTTACCGGTTTCGGCTAATTTCTGCTTGCTCTCCTACAGTCCTACCAGCTGCGATGTTAGGAATGTGTCAAACCCTAAACCCTAAACCCGAAACCGTGATTATTGAAGCCGCGGTTGTTGATGGTTGGTATCAGTTTCCTTCATCCTCTTTGGTGCGAGTGCTACAGCTCATGCATAAGACCTCTCTGTGCGGGGGGCTTCATGACTTCCAAACATACCCTAAGGGTCCAAGTACCTGATAGTCACATACTCTCTCACATACCTACCAGTACAGGCTTCAATCGTAACCCCAGACCTAGCAATCAGGCCCTTGCGAGCCTTGAAACCTCACAGAACTCAGTACAACTCATTATGACACCCTTTCAGAATCAGGAAATATTGGGTCTTTTGTAGGCTCGGGACAAACAGCAATTACGGTCATGGGGCTCAGAGCTTTGCTTGAATTTAAGAGCCGAAGTACTCAAAAAGCAGCCCAGGGCTGCAACTGCCATACCCAACCCTAAGCCCCAAACCCCTACTGTAAAGCCAAAACCCGAAACCCTCAACTGTTGCATAAATCCACAAACCTAAACCCTAAGCTTACCCAAACGTGTTATGGGCTCTATATTATTGGACCCCCTCCCCCTGTGTTCTGAACACTTGGCTGGCCTGTCTTCGTCTCACGTCCGCTTCTTGTCCATGTCCTGTTGCGTTGGGGCCGAGTTCTGGAAGGTGAAAACGCCGCAATCCTGTCTTCCCTAAAGGTCCACAGGGCCCAATGACTTCTAATTGGCTTACCAGGTGCTTGGACCCTTAGTGTAAGGTTGAAACCATGGGCCCCTAGTATGGGCACCTTTCAGGGACCCTAGAAAGGCCTAAGGGCCCATATTAGGGGCCCATACTTCTAACCTTAGACTTAGGGCCTTAGGGCTTGGTACTCGCCATGAAAGTCCTTGAACTGAGTGAAACTGATCGGTGAACGAAGCCACGGAGAGCAGAAGGCCACTCCGGCAAAATCCACTTTTTTAGGAGCAGTGGTTCCAAGGGGCCTGGTTCCCTGTTTGGGCTATATTAAAAATGATCATTTTTTAAATCCATATTAAGGTTTTACTAGAACACAATCTGTAAAATTGTATCCAACAAGGTCCCAGGGACTAGTGCAGATGTACTGAAGGTCTTGCAGGCTGATGACTCAAAATACAAGGCTTTTCGGCCTGGTGGACGACATGAACATAAGTACAAAATATTCGGGTGGAATGTTGAGGCCCTCACAATTGGACTAGGGTTTTGGGGGTCGATTGTCTTCTATGGATATAAAAACTGGAGATCGGGGGTATACTATTATATATTGCGAGGTGTTTCAACTCCTGCATTGGTACGGTTGATGATATAAATCCTGCATTACCCATAGTAAGGAATATATACCATAATTCCCATAGTATAGGCTCCTTGGGGTAATGCAGGGTTTATATCATCAACAGATCCTAAACCCTAAACCCCTAAACCCTAAACCCTAAACAGTACCACAAACTCTGGGGCATCAACAGTAGGAATTGCTCCGCTGCTGCCTAGACCGCGCGCAAACACCGCGCCGAACAGGGCAAGAAGTCCCTGACTTCCCACGGCTTTGGGTCGGTAGGCTAGGTGACTACCTGGACCCCCAAAGTATGTAGAATAATAGCCTTTTAGAGGTTTTGGGCCATTATTTTACCTACTCTGGCCATAGCCTCCATGCTAGTTCCGTTTTGTGGTTCTTATTCAGGATCCTATAAGGTAATCACCGAAAAAAAACTACAATGGAGCCTATGGGTAGGGTTCAGGGGTTACCCAAAATATCTGGGTTTAGTTTCGGGTTCCGTGGACCCATTAACCCGGAAGAGATATCCAGAAATGGAAAAACCTACGGTTGATGATATAAATCCTGCATTACCCATATTAAGGAAGATACCATAATTACCATAGCATAGGGTCCTTAAGGTAATGCAGGATTTCTATCATCAACAGACCCTAAACCCCTAAACCCCTAAACCCTTATCTGTTTGGGCACATGGAGCCCTAAGGAAACCTAGCAACACCCAAACAAAAAGCTCGGCACCGACTGGGAGCCCGGCCATCGAGGAAAGATTCGACTGAAGGTCTCTGGCTTGTCCTGTCTGCCTTGTTTAGGGTTTAGGGTTTAGGGCTTTAGGGGTTTAGGGCTTTAGGTGTTTAGGGTTTTAGGGTTTAGGGGTTTAGGGTTTAGGGTTAAAGGAAACTACAGGTGGGGAGTTTAGGGTATATAGGGTTTCTATAAGACCTTCTATAAGGTACGCTCTATAAGGCTCCTATAACGGTATCTACCCACCTGAAAATGTCCTAGCCCTTGTGCACAGATCTTACGAATGAGGGTTTACAGTCTAGGTGGCTGAACTTGTGGGGGGGAGGGGGGGTGTTGGGTGGGAGCAATAAGGTGTGAAGAGTTCCCTTGACCCCTCAACCCTAAACCCCACACCCTTACTTCATTGACAGTCTTTTTCAGAGGGCGGGTTCCCACCGGAAGACTCTTTGAGGGAAGGGTGAGCGCGGCCGAGTGCCCAAAAGGCCTAGGGATCAGCATCCAGGCTTGCGGAATTTCGGCGGGGGGGAAGGGTTTCGAGAGGCTGTGGCACTTCGAGGATCCCTCAACCGGCTTGGGGTGTCTAGGGTTTAGGGTTTAGGGTTTGTCGTCTTTGGAGTTTATGGCTTTAGGTGCTTTAGGTCTAACCCCTGATCCTCAACCGATGGCCCCAAGCCTCAGCTCAAAACAGTTAACCCCTAACCGGGGCCTTTCAACATAGAAACCACCAGAAAAGGGGGCCGGGTTTCGGGTGCCTCCCGGCCCTAAACACCCTAAACTCCCAAACTCACAAAACCCTGAACTGTAACCCTGAGGCTCATGATCTAAATCCTGCAGTACCCACAGTAAGGAATATACCATAATTCCCATAGTTTAGGGTCCTTAAAGTCATGCAGGATTTAGATCATCAACAGCAAGCTCTCGCCTGTAGTAGGTGCCGATCTTCAGGATCATGCCAAACCAATACATGTGCAAGAGGAAGAGGGTGAACTCAGAGGCAGCAAAGCCCGGAACCGTTTTCTTGGAACTTCGGTGTGGTTTCCCGGCTTAAGGCTCGGGGTTTCCTGTGATTCCCTAAGCCCTAAACCCTAAACCCTAAATTTCAATTTTTGGTGTTGCATACGACCTTTGCACTGGCTGTACAACTTTGGCTTCCACAGGGCTTCACATGGTCCTAAGGGTTTAGGGTTTAGGGTTTAAGGTTTAGGGTTTAGGTCTTATACTGTCTACAGGAAGTTCATGTCGAATAGCATGGTAAGGGAAGGTACAGTTCTAAAGGAGTGTTGAGGGGTTCTGGAAGGGTTCTATATTCTATGGGGCTTCTACAGGGGTTCTGCAAAGGTTCTGCATACAAGGTCAAATCACTCCGGCTGCTGGCAATAATTACTTCATGTTGCAATCTTTGTTGCTGTTCTCACGCACATGACATAGTCATTTGCTGTTCAAGAGGGCCTAGGGTGATCAGAACAACCTGGCCATAAGAGTTCTTGCCCGTGGTCCGCCGCATGTAGCTTCGGGCGAGACTTGTGACAAATGCTGGTGCTCCTCCCAATATTGCCTTCATATGGGAGCCTTGGCGATCAGAATGGGGTCTTGGACCGAAGATCAAAAGCAGTAACTCCAGAAATTGTTCAAGCTTCTATACTGACCAACAGGCCGGGTATCCCCAGCCCCCACAGACTTGCCCTCGAAGTCCGTCCCGGCCCCCTATGGCTAGCGGTGCGGAGTCCATGGCACATTCCGGCTGTTCGGGCTATCTCCGGAAGAGCAGCCCTGGTGTAGAACCCGGCTCCGGAGAAGACTAGCAGCTTCACTCTCTGCAGGATCGCTGAATTCAAAAGGCGGGATTCCCAGAGAGCCTTAGTTAAGGAATATAGCTTTAAATTATAGGGGCCTGAATACTATGATTCAAGGTATATTATTCCTTCATTAAGGGGTATTGGGCTCTCTGGGTTATGGTGGAGTATCACCGGGGTCGAGGAACTCGTTCGAGGCGGCGTGGCAGAAGGCGAAGTCTCCCTCCTTAAGGACGAAAAGAGCCCCAAAAGGGTTTAGGGTTCATATACCATATAGGGATTCATAGTATAAGGGTACAGGGCCTCTACTTTTAAGGGTCATTTGGTCCTTAAGGCTCGGGATCTTCGAGCCGCAGGCCGAGCCACGCAAGTCTTGGGCCCGGGCGCGCGGTCTTTCGAAGCGCCAGGTCCGGCCCATTTTGGTTGAGGGTTCAGGGTTTAGGGTGTAGGGTTTAAGGTTGAGGGTTTAGGGTTTGTGGTTTAAGGTTTATAGGGTTTAGGCTTTAGGGTTTAAGTTTTAGGGCTTAGGGTATTGAGAGCCGAGTTCGACTTCAATGTCAGAGGCTCGTAGCAGAGTGTAGGTGTCTTGAGCGTAGGCCCCATTAAGTACACACCAAACCACACCCAAACCACACCGTAAAATAAGTAACTACTAAGCTACCCCAAATAGTAGGGTCTTGAACATAAGTAAGGACTCTACAGTAAGGACCCCGGAAACGGACCAACCCTTGAGAAGCGACAGATGGATGTAGACATGTTAACACATTTTCTTCACATCGTACAACATAACATGACTCCGGCGAGACCGCTCGAGCAAAGTTGCTTGCTCCGTAAGTAAGTTTACCTACTAGAGCACGGATCTTTAGCAACAGACCCTCGCCCTAAACGGCCCTAAACACCCTCGCTAGATTGATGCTGACGTTGCCAGGTAAAGCACAATGAAGATGCGTTTTGTCCCGGGGCTCCACGCCAAGCCGAAGTTGATGAAACCCCAAGAGACGATTCGCTCAGGACTCGCCTGATATCAGGGTTAAGGGTTTAGGGTCTAGGTTTCTCATGAATCATCAACTTCATAGTCATCTTTTCCTTCCTCTTCAAGATCATCGCATGTCTCCACCTTCACCACCACCGCCACCGTCACCGTCACCGTCACCATCATCATCATCATCATCATCATCACGACCCTCAACACTACGAATGCCATTCAAGGCTTAGCAGAACTCAGGCGGCGAGTGTAGCTTTCTGCTGGGGTAGATTTCCACACCAAGGGCTCTTGAGCAAGCCTTTGACACAGCTCCCTCTGACAAAACTCCTCCATATCTTTAAGCAAGGTCGAGCTGAACAGCCGCAACCTAACCTCATTCTCGCTAACAGCAACATTCACCAGGCGATGTTCTACAAATTTAGCACCAAACGGAGAAAGCAAACTGACCCATCAGAGGGGTTCGAAGAAAGTGTCAAACTTCTCAGTTTTACTCTGCATAGATGTTGGTTTGATGGTTGCCACGCCGGTAAAACCCTCGAACCCCAAAATCCTGAACTCCAAACTCAAGCCTCGAAGCTTACACTCTAACTTCTCTTCAAAAGACGAAGGTCTGATTGCAGGGTCGGAATAACACGGGTCCTGACTTGGGTCCGTTATTCTACTCAAGCTCGCAAAGGGGATCACACCAGCCTCCGGAATGCTCTCGACCCAGACGCTCCTCATTATGGAAACTGGAAAGACGATGATTCTGAACCTGGCAGGTCGGATAAGGGCTTTAGGGCCTCGACTTTTCGGACTTGAAAGGCTCAAGGGTGCAGATTAGACTGGAGTGATTTCGGGTTAAGGGGTCCTTCAAGGGTTCCTGAAGCGGGGGATCTACAACCCTTACCCTCAAAGGGCTCATATTTTTAGGCTTTTGGGCCCAAAGACCCGATTATACAAGGCTTTTGGGCTATTTTGATGCTGAGGGCAAGGGATATAGGGTTCTATAACCCGAAGGGTCCATGTATCCAAACAGATATACTTTGGCCTTAAAGTAGTCCCTATTTCGGTACTT
>CAJNJA010015642.1:0-11668 GCA_905231915.1 Symbiodinium necroappetens | reverse complement strand
TAGGAATCGATTTTTTTGCTCTCCGGATACGTCTGTGGCGCCGTCAGGCAAAGCATGATGGAGTACATCCTACCAAATGGCGACACTTGCCGCATCCATGCGGACGGGCCGCCAAACGCTGTTCCCAAGTCCAGCCAGGCACGGCCTGGCGGCCCGCAGGCCCAGCCGCTCCTGCTGCTGCGGGTCGCCGCAAAGCAGCTTTACCCTTGGCCGTCGCCTTCGCAGCACTCACAGGCCTCTCCTTGTCGGCCTGGTCCTCGGCCTCCCCAGCTTGGTTCCTTGCAGCAGGTCTGGGCTTCGGTGCGGCAGCAGGTCGTCTCATCGGCACTTCTTCGGCCTCTGAAGCCTGCTGCGCTGCGGCAGCAGGTCGTTTCTTGGGCTCTTCTTCGGTCTCTGCAGCCTGCTTCGCTGCGGCAGCCGGTCGTTTCTTCGGCTTTTCTTCGGTCTCTGCAGCCTGCTTCGCTGCGGCAGCAGGTCGTCTCATCGGCTTTTCTTCGGTCTCTGAAGCCGGATCCGCTGCCGCAGCTTCCGACGCCCTTTTTTGTCCTCGCTGCTCCAAGGAAACTTCCGGCTCCTCGAAAGCTTGTTTCAGCCGCTGCAGGTGATCCTCGGCCGTTTCCATCTCCGCCGTTCCCGCTGCAACCTTCGCTGCCTCGGGTTCGCGGTCGAGGATCGCCAGCGGCTGCTTTGCAGGCTGCACAGTCGGCTCTGCGGGGGGCAGCTGCAGAGCCAGAGGCCGCCGTGCCCCACTGCTGCTGCTTTGCGAGCTCAAGTTGCTTCCCTGCTGCACCTGCATGAGCGCATCCACCAGAGTCCCGAGTGCATTCGGCTTCCTTATCTGCGAACTCGACTTCCGCAAAGGCTTCTTGCCAGCAGCAAAGAGCAGCTGCTGCAGGCTGACTTTGCCGCAGACCGGGCCCTCGGTGACGTACACTGCTCGAGCCACCTGCAAAGGCAAAGCGCCTGCTTGTTCGGGCAGGTCCTGCAAGTGAAAGCTTGGCTCTCCGTAGGCCAGCAGCAGCCTGCGAGCTGCTGGCTTGAAGCTTTCGAGTTCCGTTTGGAACGTCTCCGCCGGGGGCACCTCCATCGATAGCACTAAGTAGCTAAAGATGGCAACATTGCCGAGAGTGGGCTCGGAAGGATGCCGCAAGCCGAGGTTCGCCAGGTACCTCAAGACTTTCACGGCCGCCTGGTCCGTGGTTTCACAGCCCTCCAGCTCCGTCCACTGCGTTTGCGTCAAAAAGTTTGGAAAAGCCGAGAAGTCCTGCAGCTTCTTGCCCGCTTTGTCCCCGGGAGGCAGAGCTGCCACGGCGCTCAGCAACTCCTGAAGCTGCTCCTCCGTCCATATCTCGCGATCCATGGCATCGTAGATGCGAGTCGCTTCTGCTGCCGTGACGCTACTGGTCTTGGCCACAAGCGACTTCAGCACGACAAACTGCCTCTGCTGCAGCTGGTTGTAGTTCTGCAGAGCCCGGACTTGTGTCAAAAACGACTGGCTCGCTACCAGCTGCTTCAAAACGGCCGACATTGCGGCAACCGCATTCGACCTCTTGAGCCAAAAAGACGCCAGATTCCTTGTTTTCTGCTGAACCTTATTAAAACCTGAAAAAACATGGCATACACACACAAACGGCGGTCTACAAAACAGCTAAAACAATGCACCTGTAACACTTTGTAACTTTTTCTACCTCGAAAACGATGAAAAACATAACTCGTTCTATCTCCTCCTAACTTTTTGGTTCTGTTCCGTAACTCCTCGTATCTCCCGCTAAGTTTATAAAAGTTACCAGCCCTTACGGGACGTTACGACGGGGTTAAACCAGGGGTATAACGTAGTTATAACCCAAGATAACTAAGGGAACGCCTGTGTAAACCCTGACCCGGAAAGCTGCAAACTTTGCCGAGATGTCAGCAGGCCATCAACTTGCCTTGTCATGACAGAAGGGTTATCCTGGAAAAAAACCTACGCGAAAGCTTTTTGCTCAAGTTCCACCGCACATCAAGATAACCCCAAGGGTCAAAAGGACCCAATAATCAGGTACTTAAGTTTCGGATAGTAATTCCCTATAAACCCTAAACCCCTAAACCCTAAACTCTATTTGGGAGGGTATATGATTCTTAGGTACTTGGACCCGTAGGGTTTCTTCAATCACATAAGAGGACGAGAGAACCTAGATAGGGTTTAGGGTTTAGGGTTTAGGGGTTTTAGGGTTTAGGGTTGACAGACCTCTGAGTCCGCGAGAGAGAGAGAGAGGGAGAGAGAGAGGGTTTAGGGTTTAGGGTTTAGGGTTTTAGAGTTGAGGGTTTTAGGGTTTAGGGTTTGGGGGTTAGCAGAGAGAGGGAGAGAGAGAGAGGGAGAGAGCCCCGCAGCTAAACAAAGGAAGACACCGTGTGAAGCACTGAGGGTTTCTTCTGTCGGTTTAAAGTCTTGAAACCTAGTGAAATTTCTGTATAACCAGGTGAGGTTTGAATGAAACCCTAGAATTTCCTAGAATAGCCTAGACAACCACTACGCCGCCCCTAAAGTCCCGAAAGCCATTCAAAAGCGTGCAAACACACAGAAAAATTCTCGCCCCGAAATCCTAAACCCAAAGCCGTAACGCCCTGTCCCCAAACTACCCGAACGCAATGATGACGGCGCCTTTGCCGTCGAGCAGGCCGCAGGCTCCTCATCGCAGGCTGCAGGCCGACTAGCGAGCTCTGGCCGCTGGGAGCATTCAGCGGTGGACGCCCCCCTAGACCCTAAACCCTAAACGAGAAACCATCTTACCCTAAACCCTAAACCCTAAAGCCTAAAGCCCTAAGTCCTAAGCCTTAAATCCCAGACCCTAAGCCCTGAATCCTTAACCTTAGACCCTGAACTCTTCTCCGCTTCTCCTACACCCAGAGGCTCCAATATCTCTGAATTAAGGAATATACCTTAAACATACTAGGGATCCTACTATAGTTTAAGGTCTATTCTTTACTTAAGGGATATTGGAATCTCTGGGCAGGAGGCGCTTCTCGATGAGTTCTCGCCACAGACGGTGAACGCCCATCTCTCCGGGGCTCCTTCGGGCATCGTTTAGGGGTTTAGGGGTTTAGGGGTTAGGGGTTTAGGGTTTGGAGTTTAGGGTTAAGGGTTGAGGGTTTAGGGGTTTAGGGGTTTTAGGGTTCAGGGTTGGGGCCTCAAGAATTACCTACATTATTTTTTTGGGGGTTCCTTTTTCTGTTTATAGTATAGCATACCCCTAAAGCCCTAAACGCTCACCCCTAAATAAGCCCAAAGCCCTATTCTAAGTACCTAAGGTCCTTACATTAATTAGTTTCTGGGATTTGTTGGGGGTTCCTTATTCTGTTTATAGTATAGCATACCCCTACAACCCTAAACGCTCACCCCTACATAAGCCCAAAGCCCTGTTCTAAGTACGAAGGCCCTTTACATTAATTAGTTTCCGGTTTTTTTGGGGGGGTTTGGGGCGTCGACTTTGAGGTTCGGTGGTTGAGGGTTTAGGGTTGAGGGCTTAGGTTTGCGGGTTTAGGAGTTAGGGTTTAGGGTTTGAGCTTTAGGGTTTAGGGCTTAGGGGTTTAGGGTTGAGGGTTTAGGTTTTCGGGTTTGGGATTTAGGGTCTAGGGTTCTGATGAAGAAGCCTTGGCCCTACAACCCCCTGCATCGCAGGATTCATTATAAAGAGCCCTAATACAGACCCACGGCTTCAGAATCAGGTTCCTACATTGTAGGTTTCAAGAGCCCTAATCAAGACCCGGGGCTTCTGAATCAGGCTCCTAGATTTAGGGGTTTAGGGTTTAGGGGTTTATAGGGCTTTAGGGTTCAGGGGTTTAGGGTTTATGGGGCTTTAAAAGGGTTTAGGGTTTCTGAATTTTTTGGGGTTTTGAGGTGCAGGGGTTGGCGGATCTAGGGTTAGGTTTGTGATTGTGGAATTTTGCGGTTTTGGGGTTTTCACTCGGCCTTTTGCATTCCTGATTTTGGGGGGCTTGAAGTTCGTTCAATTTGATGTTCCGGGCTTGAGGTTCACAGTTTAAAATAACAGTATTAACGTTCAAGGAGTAGGGTTTTAACTGTTCGTTTTGGGGGTGTTGGGGTTCAGAAGGTGGGTTTAGACTTCAAGGTGTTTCAGGTCTAGGGCTACCTGTTAAGATGGTGTCAAAAAACAAGTGAATGAAAGCAGAATTCAGAACCACACCCGTTGAAGTCCGTAAAAAAGGCCGAACACAAACCTGTAAACGCCTTTCATAAAGCATAGAACCCCAGCAACGCCCTGGCAAGAGCCAGGTTCGTGCGGGAAGCATCGATTCGTTCGCTTTCATCATGGCCGAAGATGACATGGAGATTGAAGCATTGTGAGCCATCCGGATCCTCGTCCCAGGGCCTCTGAGGATCATTTAGGATTACTCATGGTTTTTCAAGATCCTCAACCCCAAACCCAAAACCCTAGACCTTAAACCCTGACTCAGGAGAACTGAAGGATTCTTTGGAATGTCCCGATTGCTTACGATTTCGGGGCTTAGAAGTTCTTTGATGTGTCTTCTCAAACGGTGCAGGATCGTTTACAGGGCTTTACAGGGTCTCAAGGGTTCCATCAAGCGTTGAGTTCGTTGTTGCAGCGGTTGTAGAAGGTGCTTTTTAGGTTGTAGGAACTGTAGGGCAGCATCGTGTCCCAACCTCAGACCCTAAACCCTAAACCCTGAACCCCTCCCTCAACCCCTAAACTCTAAATCCTAAACCTTTAAACCGTAAGGCCTATTCGCAAGGTTTCGGGGGACTTCTCTTCGGATTCAGCTTAGGGCTTAGGGTTTGGGGCCGGGGTGCAGTCCGAAGTGGATCCAGAATTAGATCCCGCACTGTAGTACTGTAGCCCCAAACCCTAAACCTCAGCCGATGCTGTTAACCATGCAGGCGGAGAAGTGTGCTTAACAAAAACAACCCTAAACCCTTAACCCTAAACCCCAAACCCTAAACCCCAAACCCTCAGCCCTAAACCCCAAACCCTCAACCCTCAGCCTGTGACCTGAAGTTTTGGCTGGGTATGCGGCCCAAAATCACTGCATAAACGCAGGGATCCGAAATCTGTTGATATAAGAACCGGTACAAAGGGATTCCAGTAAATTGAATTGCGGACTCCTTATGGCTATGTGGTATTCTGGGCACCCGGCAAAACCGTAAGTCATGACTTTGTAGCAAACGTTTGTCAGGATCCGGATTCGTTTCAAGACAGTTTTGTGGGTCCTCGGACTCTCTCTCTCTCTCCAAGGGATCGCTTTCGGTTGCCATCTCTTTCGAAGCTCGATATGCGGCCCTGAATAATTGAACTGGGGCCCTGGGGTTAAACCCTAAACCCTGAACCCTAAATTTAGTATACTATGATGGCTTAAAGATACCCGAAGATCCCGTGAAGAACACTTTGCATTCCCTTTAAAGATCCCAAAAACACTTCCTTTGTTCCTTTGAAGATACCATTAAAGACCCCTGAAACTGTTGATGATCGAAATCCTGCATTAACTTAACGACGACCCTAAACTGTGGGAATCATGGCGTGTGTGTGTGTCTGTGTGCGCCTTATTATGGGTAATGCAGGATTAATATCATCAACCGAAGGACCCTAATAGAACTCTAGCCCCTAAACCCTAAACCTTAATAAGGAACCTTATAGTACCCTTGTGAAGCCTTATGGCATATTCCTTATTATGGGTTATGCAGGATCTCTCAAAGAAGCTTTACAGGCTTACAGAGCCTTTAGAGGTCTTGAATCTGGTAAAGAATCCTTGAAGACTGACGGAAGCTCACTAAACCCCAAAACCCTAGAACCCTAAACCCTAAACCCTAAAACCTAAACCCCTAAACCCTAAACCCTAAACCCCCGAACCCTAAAACCCGAAAACGCTAAAACCATTAAACCCTAAACCCTAAAAGCGACCCTGTGGGAGGGGCTTTTAAAGCTCTTGTGGACCGTCGCAGCTTCTGTCAGCGGTTTTTTGCGATTGAGAGGTCAGGGCTGGGGCTTTTGGGATTTAGGTTTCAGGGTTTACGGTTGAGGGTTTAGGTTTTAGGGCTCAGGGTTTGGGGTTTAGGGTTTGGGCTTTAGGGTTTAGGGTTTTAGAGTTTAGTGGAACACCAAAGTGTCCTTAACATTCTTTGTGACCAGTCTTGAAGCCAGTGCAGTTTCAGAAACAAGGATCCCGATCAAACCAGATGAAACTTCATAGCACCAAATAAAACCATCTGCAATCCCCTATCAAACACCCACCTAGAATCTAGAATCCTACTAAACCTTAAACCCTCAACCCTAAACGCCTAAACCCTAAACCCTAAACGCCTAAACCCTAAACCCTAAACGCCTAAACCCTAAACCCTAAACACCTAGACCCTAAACCCCTCGACCCTAAACCCCAATCCCTGAACCCCTAACTCTAAGTCCGAGGACTTCAATAGAAGAGAACTATGCAGGCTCCATGCGACCAACCCACCAAACCACCTCAGCCCCAATAGGGGTTTAGGGCTTTAAGGGCTTTAAGGGTTTAGGGGGTAAACCGGGAAACCGGGTTTAGGGTTTAGGGTTTGGGGTTTAGGGCTTTAGAACCCTAAACCCTGGAACCTTTACCCCTAAACCTGAAGCCCTAAACCCTAAACCTTAAACCCTCAACCCTAAACCTAAACCTTTAACTCCAAAATTGACCCGACCCCTAGCCCTAAACCATGTAAAGTCGCCGAGTGACGTTTTGTCAGTGTTCCTTCGAGAAACTCTGGCAAACGTGAAGTCCTCAATCAAATGTCAAGGTTTAGGGGTTTAGGGTTATTAGTGTTTCTGGGGTTCTGGGTTAGTTTTTTTTTTCGGTTTAGGGTTTAGGGTCTAGGTTAATGCAGGCCAAGAGTAGGTCAGAATCTCTGCGCTGCGCAAACGGTTCCCCACGTCTTCTTCGAGAGCCCTTCTGCAAAGAGACCAGTACCTGGCGGTTTCGGGTTTTAGGGTTGAGGGTTTAGGGTTTAGGGTTTAGGTTTTAGGATTTAGGGTTTAGGGTTTAGGGTGAAGTTGGGTTTGCCTTCGGGCTTCCTTGGATTGAATTGAAGATCCTCCCCAACCTTACGATCCCGAAATACTGTATGAATTGGCTACATCTCGAACCCGGTTGGTCTTGATGATGGGTGTATGAGCAGCACTATGCCTTTAGGGCTCCGCCCAAAAAGCCTCTACTCACACCTCTCGCCGAACCCGGGACAACAAGCCCATAGTCGAGGGCTTAGGATTTAGGATTTAAGGCTTAAGTAAGCCAATCCCTAAACGCTATACCCTACACCTCAAACCCTAAACCCTAAACCCTAACCCTAGACCCTAAACCCAAGACCCGAAACCCTAAACCCTAAACCCTAAACTCTACGCCCTAAACCCTAAACCCTAAACTCTACACCCCAAACCCTAAACCCTACGCCCTAAACCCTAAACCCTATACCCTACACCCCAAACCCAGAACCCTCCGACGCAAACCTCCAAAAAACCCCAAGACCTTCGACCCATGGTTGACTCATCGGGGATAGAGCGCTTGGAGGGTCGGGGGACTTGTTTAAAGGATCATGGGACTTAGTAACTCAGGTTATACATAAGGTAACTATAGCTATAATTACATATAACCCCAATTAAGGTACTTATAACCCTACTTATTAAGTCCCAAGATCCTCCAAGTAGTAAATGGGGCAGATGTAGGGTTTAAGGTTTAAGGCTTCAGGGTTGCAAGTACCCTAAAGGGGATCCTCGTTGGGGTTGTGATACATGCAAACCTCTAAAGTAGCTGCTTCCTAAGGTTTCTCGACCCTGCCAGTAGAGAGTGCCTTGACGGACAAGTTGTTGGACCACGGTTGATGATATACATCCTGCATTACTCTAAGGACCCTAAACTATGGGAATTTTTGGTATATTCCTTATTCATTATGGGTAATACCTTAACGACCCTAAACTATGGGAATTATGGTATATCCCTTATTATGGGTAGCGCAGGATTTATATCATCAACCGTAGGTTTTGGGATTTAAGAATTGGCAAGCTGTTCCAGGAATGGAACAACCACTGCAAAAGCTAGTCAAGGCTCATGGAACAAATTGAAGCCGCAGTCATGGTCTGTCTCAAGAGGGGTCTGAAACCGTCGTCGAGAGGACTGACGCCGAAAGGTGTATCCGACTGTAACTCGTCCCGGTGCAGAGGCAAGCAAAAGGCAGTTTGCAGTCTAAACCCTAAGCCCTACTTAAAGGATCATGGGACTTAGTAACTGAGGTTATAAATATAGTAACTATAGTTATAGTTACTTATAACCCCAATTAAGGTACTTATAACCTTACTTACTAAGTCCCAAGATCCTCCAAGTAAACCCAAAGTCTCGCCGACTTGAAGGCGCGGCATAAGCCCAAACGCCCAAACCTGAACAACAAAACCCACCTCCCCGTAAACCCTAAGCCCGAAACCCTAAGCCCTAAACCCTAAACCCGAAACCCTAAACCCTAAATGCCCAGACCAGAATTCCCCCCAACGCACCTCGATCCGGTAAGTTTTTTTGTGTTGTGGCCTTCGGGCTTGGGGGCCTAGGTTTAGGGTTTTAGGGTTTAGGGTTTAGGGTTTTAGGGTTTAGGGTTTTAGGGTTTTAGGGTTTAGGGTTTTGGGGTTTAGGGTTTAGGGTCTTCGTGGGACTTTAGGGGGCTTGAGAACCCTCAAGCGAATTGCCCTGTAAATGCTCTTAAGGAAAACGCGTCTTACATAAATCTGCAATCCGTATAGGCTAAGACCTATGACTATGATGAGCCTTAAACCCTACACCGCAAGCCCTGCACCCGAAGGAGGTTCGCACCTTCAGGCGGGTGTTAGAAGGTCCGTTGCACCTGAAGCCCGGATGTAGCGCGGAGGGTCGCGGGACTTAGTAAGTCTGTAGTAAGTAAAGCTATAGTTATATTCTCTACGCTAAAAGGGATCCGAATTGGGGTTATGATACTGATAAGTGTGCAAAGAGCTACTCTACACCTAAACCCTAAACCTACACACTAAGTCCCCCGACCCTTGAAAGAGGGGTGGAGGTTCGAAGGTACACCCACAACCCCCAAGCGCTAAACCTTGATGCCTAAAGTCTGGTTTAGGATTTAGGTTTAGGGTTGAGGGGTGTGTAGGGTTTAGGGTTTAGGGGTTAGGATTTAGGATTTAGGGTTTAGGGTTTCTTTAGCAATAGAATAATACATGGGTAGTTCTCTAAATTAGGACCCCTTCTTCGGTGCCCCAAATAGTACGGCACCGTTCATAAAAACAAAAGGCCCTAAAAAGGAACCCTAATTTAAAAGAGCGACCTACAAAGGTCCTATAAACAGTGCCCTAAAATGAACACTTTTGCCCTTTCTACTTTAGGGCACCCTTATAAGATCAGGAAACAGGATGCTCGTTAAGGGTTTGGGTTCGTGGGGAAGGAAAATTCGTACAAACCTGAACCCCTAAACCCGTTTAGGAAACTTCAAGAATCTATGTAAGCCACCCTATTGAATCCTTATCCGTGAAACCAGAATCGTTTGACCTTAATTTGAAGCCGTGAACCCAAACCCTAAACCCTTAAAGCCCCTACAACGAACATTCCGAAGAATGAAACCCCTAAACCACTAAACCCTACATCTAGACCCTAAACCTCTCTGGACTCCTAGACCGAATAGTCCGAAGCCAGGTGTTCGACATACTCATGTACACCGATGCCGAAGGCGAGAAGTACGACCTTCGGCAGACTCCTTTCAAGGCCTCCCCGGAGGGGATGCTGAAAGCTTCGAGTTTAGGGGTTAATGTTTGGGTTTAGGGTTTAGGGTTTAGGGGTTTAGATTGTAGGGTTTAGGGTTTAGGGGGTTTAGGCTTTAGGGTTCAGGGATCAGGGTTTAGGGTTTAGTTCCTTGTGGTGGTTATTGTATAGTGTTTCTAAGGGACTCCGTTCAAAGCCTACCCGACTCTGAGGGTTTGTGTTTGTTTTTTTGGGGGGCTTTAGGGCTTTGTCAAGCGTGGCTCCACACCGTTTTAGCAACTACCCTAAACCCTAAACCCTAAACCCTGAGGGTTGGTGGGGCTTTCTGAACCAGCAGCAGTTTTTCGCGCAAGTTGCAGCAAATCCATCGAGGTCAGAGCTTGCGGGCTTGCTACCCCCAGGCAGCCCTGACAGCGGTACTTGAAGGATCATGGGACTTAGTAACTGAGGGTATAGATAAGGTAGCTATAGTTATAATTACTTATAACCCCCAATTAAGGTACTTATAACCTTACTTACTAAGTCCCACGATCCTCCAAGTATCTGTCCTTGGGAGAGAGCACCTGCTGCCCAGTGTATGATGGCTGGGGTGTCCCTTCAAGATTTGGAGCAGCTCCACGCGACGATGGGTGCTCTTGACAGAGGCCGAGTTCACCCTGCGACAACTATTCGCATTTTCCCTAAACCCTAAACCCTACACCTTAAACCCTAAACCCTAAACCCTAAACCCTGAACCCTAAACCTTAAACCCAAAACCCTAAACCCTATAAACCCTGGACCTCGTTTTAAGGGTTTGCACTCCGATTGGCCTCCAGGCTTCCGAGACTCTGAGCTGTGAAACAGCCAGACATGGCTCTCCGCCTCACGAGCACAAGCAAAAGACCGCGGAAACAGCCCTAAACCCCAAAACCCTAAACCCTAAGCATCCCTAAACCCCAAAACCCCAAAACCCTAAACACTAAACCCGTCAACAGTTGAGGCCCAGTGGGTTCCTTTAAGGGCTCTACAAGGGTACTATAAGGGATCAGTATAGGCATTGTCAAGTCACCATGAGACTTACATTGCAGGCGGAGCAGCGAACGGCGTTTGACCAGGTCGTGAACCTTAAAACCCTAAGCCCTAAACCGGAGTCGTGAAAAAGCTCAAGCATTTAGTGCTTTGGGGTTCTTTGGGGCGTTAGGGCTTCGGAAACCCTAAACCCTTAAAATTCCTTAAACCCTAAACCCGTCAAAGTCCCTAAAACCCTAAACCGTTAAAAGTCCCTTAAACCCTAAGCCCTTAACCCCTAAAGCCCTAAACCGTTAGGGGGCCTGAGGCTTTGAGGTTTTTCAGGGCTTCGAGGTCGAGCCACCCCCCCCCCCGGAAGTTCGATTCCCAGGGGTTTTAGGGTTTAGGGTTGAGGGTTTAGGGTTTCGGTTTTGTTTTAGGATACCCAGATCTTCAAAGATCCCTTCACTCAAGGCCAGCTCAGGAATGTCCTGTTAGTTGTTATAGGTGTTATAGGATCCTTAATATGATAGAGGGTTGCTAGAGGGTTGCTAGAGGGGTTTAAAGGGTTTAAGGCGGCTATAGTGAGATGCTTCACTTGTCTTTTGAAGGGCTTTGGAGGTTAGCGCTTTAGGGGTTTTAGGGCTTAGGGCTTTAGGCTTTGGAGCTCCCCCTAAACCCAAAACCCTAAAACCCCAAACCCTAAACCGAGGCTTTCAGGGCTTTCGGGCTTTAGGCTTTTGAGCTTCGAGGGGTTTTCAGGCTTTTAGGGCTTGAGGACTGCCCGCCCCTAGGGCTTCACGGCTTCAGGGGTTTAGGGTTATGAGGGGTTTTTGGGTTTAGGGGGTTTACGGGTTTAGTGGTTATTAGGGGTTTAGGGTTTAGAGGTTTTGGGGTTTTAGGGGTTTAGGGGTTTTAGGGGTTTTCGGGGTTT
>CAJNJA010015641.1:0-37128 GCA_905231915.1 Symbiodinium necroappetens | reverse complement strand
GGGGGGGGGGGGGGGGGGAGGGGTGTCGCTACGTCAGATGTTTTTTGTCTCCTTTTCTTTTGTTTTTGGTCTCATATTTGCAGTGATTCAGGGCCCGGCATCTGCTCCTCGGCGGCGGAGTTCAGACTGCCACTGGCCTTCGCCAGCACCAACCTCAAAGGACAACCCGACTGTGGAGTAGCGTGTAGGGTTTAGGGATGCAAGTAGATCTACATTGCCACTCCGTGGAATCTTTCGAATGTCAGAGACTAAGCTCTGTTCACCTTAACTCCCAGCAAGGCGAAGCCTGAGACTTACAGCCCTAGGTGGCGGCGAAAAGTCGTACGTAAGCCATACCATCCCCGCTGGAAGCCACAATCAACTTCTCCCCGGGCCTCCACCAAAGGCGAGAAGCGCTCCACCAGCTGCAGGGCGGCCTGCTCAGCTCAAGGCTCAGTGGGCCCCATTATTCTCTATATTCTAGTCTCTTATAGTACGTGGTAGCATGTAGCTGCATGTTGCAGTATGCTCTGGTATATTAGAGTAGAGTCTAGTATATTATAATGTAGTAGGGGACACGGATTTGAAACTCGTCCCTGAACCAGAGCCGTATGGTATATAATTATATAATGGTATTCATACCGGGAGCTCCTCTTGAGATACACGCATTGGCATCATCAACACCTAGTTTTGTCTTGTGAGTCTTGAGGGAGCTGAAGAAAACCATCGGGCAACGGGTTTGTCATGGTGTCGCTCTTCTTCCTAGTGGGGCATGCAGCCATCATGAAGATTAAGAGGGTTTTTTTAGCCTTATTATCATTTCTGTACAAGTTTCCGAATATTACCGAGTCTTGTCACTGGCCTCTGTCCACTTCACGTTCCCGAATGTCCGGCGCCTTGGCCGTGGCTTGGATTCGAACTTCACGGTTGCCAAATACTGGCCAGAGATACACGATCCACATCCATGCACACATGCGTAAAACAATATTGCAATAGGTGGATGGTCCCCTAAACCCTAAACCCGAAACCCTAAACCGTGTGGATGACACTGTCTGTCGCTGAATCCGGTTTAGACTCGGGTACATCGTGAACACGGTGGCTTCGACCCGAGGTTGTCCTCAGGCGTCCACCTCTGATCGACCTCCTCGCGGGTGAGTGAAGGGTACATCACGCGATGTGCCTTGCGAAGCCCACCAGAAGGCAGAGTTGCGTTGATTTCTAGGTCGGAGTGTGATGCCGAAAGCAACTTCATCATAAAATGTCAGTGGCAAAAAAATGTCACAGCTAGTCAGACGTGGCTTTACGTGGAGTGACAGCGCAGACACACCCGTCACTTGCCAGCTTCTTCTGCTCAGCATATGTCTATCCAAGCTCACTGGGCATAACACCAAGTCAGCAGCACAGCTTGCCCTTGGTCCGCCGCCTCTTCTACCAGCTGCGCGCGGAGCTTCAGCAGCGCTTGGGCAGAGTCGCCGTCGCCAGCTGCCAGAAACTGGCTTTCACTCGACCGCAGAAGCCAAAATGCAGGACCCAAGACAGAGGCATGTGTATTCATGTAAGATGTATGTATGCATATACTATAATGGATAGAGCATACAACATAAAAGGGGAATGCCGTAGCTAAAGACTGTGACACTGCAGCACTACAGGTGCTACTTATAAATAGAGCACCCGGCAGCCGAATCATGGCAGCACGGCCTGTGGCCACGACAGCGCGTGCCCGCCTCAGGAAGGAAAGCCCTTTGGGGCGGGGGGTTTCGGAAAGCTTTCTTCGATTGTCGCATGGCCTGACATTGCAGCAAGCTGGGGACAGCACTTGTCTGCCGAAGCCATAATGTCACGAAGCTTCTGTTCACGTTCCTTCGTTCCAACAAAAATTGCACATATTGAGAAGACGCAGCCAGAAATAGAACAGCTCCGACAGAACCCTGAACCCCAAAACATCCTCAGTGAAAACCCTAAACCCCAAGCCCCAAACCCTCTAGGTCGCTTCCCACCCTTTCAGGCCCCGGCCCGTCGGGCCCTTAAAAGGCCCTGGTCAAGTCCCAGTAGCAGCCTGGGCAGTTAACATGACCACCCTTGGCGAATAAACAGGCTTGACGAGTTAAGAGGACTTCAATAAGGGCTAGGGCCAGGGGGATTGGGACTTCGGCGCTTTTCTTGGGATTCCGGGTTGGGTCATTGCGCACTACAAGTCACGCCTGAGCTCTGCCTAGTCCTTGCAGAAGCTGCGTGGGAAATGAAGCTGGTAAACCAATAGAAAAGTCAGTACTAACAGTGGAAATAGAAAGAACACTGGCCCCCTGGGCATATAGCAACACCCATGACATCATGGCATGCAACAAAAGTATTAAAGGTTTGTCTTCAACGTGATATCACGCCAGGCAAAACATGGCAATCCAGCGCCACAATAGCTATCTGTCATGTTACCGTCATAGTCCCGCAATAAGGCCGATGTAGCCCAGAAAAAGGATGTGCCAATCAAAACGTCAATCGAGTGACGAGAACCTTATGCCAGAGCACGTTCTTGCACCGGAACGCATCGCAAGGTTACAGTACTACACTGCACCATGGCACAATATGCTGGCAACACAGTAGGGCAAACCGCTTGTAAGCAGTGCTTATCGGGCGCCACAATCTCACGAGCGAAATGCTGCCATGATGAGGTGCTAGAATACCAGCGGAGGCATGCAAAAATGTAAGACAGGAGCCATCAAACAGTATGTCGAAGCAATACCAGAATGAAGAAACATCATGGGAGACAACATCAAGTCACAACGACTAGCTTTTTGGTAACGATGTTACGACTGCGTGATAGTTACTGAGCTCTGCACTGGGCTCTGTCGTCGACTTGCACCTCCTGGTACAATGAACCACTTCTCTAGCCTTCGACACCACAAAACGCCCGCGCCAGGAAACTCAAGGCAGTTCATGTTAAACTAGACCATACACCCATGTAAGTATCATGCAAGGTGGTGCAAGAATGGAATGCCGAAGGCGGGGTGCACGCGGGCCTGGAAGAAGGTGTCTTGCAGCTCCCGGACAGCCAGGCCTGCACTTCGCTTAGAAGCGGAGTTGAAAGAAGAACCGACGTGGATGCAAGTTAAGGGATCAGGCGCCCTTCTAGATCCTTCTAGGGCTCGTTGTAGAGTGAACCCACACTCTGCCAGAGTTCCGGCAGATGCAATCAGGGAGCTCCCAGCCTACGCCCAGCACGGCTGTGCCGCCTGAAAAGCAGCGCCATGCAATCCGTCCTGACACCGGAAGCTCACAGAATGCTTGAACACGGAAGACTGAAGGCCATGCTGTCATGCGCCTGGGCCTCCCTCGTTCAGAAAGAGCTGGAGAAGACAGTTCAACTTGGTCCCACACGCGCTTGAGCAGCCGTCATCCGTCAAGCTGATGCTTCCAGTCAGCTGTCGCATGCTGTCGCCTACATGGCCTGGCCAGTATGATGCTGCAAGACCTATTGAGGCAGCAGTTGATGGGACGTCGCTGACTGGAAACTGCCGGCACTGCAAGCATGGCTCGCACCAACAATGTAATAAGCAAGGGTCTTGATTCGCTCGCCTGGATACAAATATATATATATATATATGATTCTTGCATAAGGAAGCTACCACCATTGCATGGTCGACAAGGGGCTCCTCCGTAGAGCCAAACAGCAGGAACATGCGGCGGGAAGTCTGAACTGGACGACAGTCTACAAGCTGAAGGTGATGAAATGTCAAAGGCATGGTGTGCAAACTACAAGAAGCCTCGGATCATTCAAGCATGACGACGTGTGAAGGTTCGAAAAAGTCTAAGACCAAGACATCTTTGGGGACTTCCGCGATGCAAGCTGCCGGTGGAAAGCATGATCACAGCTATCTCCACTGGTGCGTTGAGTCAGCAACTATGCCAGCGTGGTCTTGCTTTTGTTGCATCTGGACAGCACCGATTGACGAATTCACTGATGGGGGGCCATGGAGTTGGGCTAAAAAAAGAGGGATGACCTCGCACTATAGAGCCTCCAGAAGGAAACCTCCCCAGGAACTCCTGGGCCCACGGTCGCTGGACGACCACAAAAGGAAGAGCCGGAGGCCGAGGCGCGGCTCTTTCCGAAGTGAACCCAGGATCGGGGTCAAAAATTGGTGAACTGTACAGAGGCTCCGTAGTAGTTCCTTTTTGGGATTACCTTATAGGATCCTACATATGAGCCACAAAAAGGAACTACTATGGAGCCCATGGGTATACCTTTGCTTTCTGAGAGGACAACCACGAGGTGTGCAGATCCGCCTGGTGAGGAACTTGGGCTCCCGGCTCCCTCAGCAAAGACCGTTCAATGCAAGGTCCAAGCAGTGATGCAAGCACTGCTCGTTATAACTGGGCCCCTCCTTGCAAAGCAAAGCACAGCGTTTCACGTCCCCTCCAGGACAGGATTCTGCATGATCTCCAAACTGCGCGAGGACAGCTGCAGAAGCAGCCAGCATCACGGAGCTGCCAATCACGTCCTGGAAGGCGGTCTCGAACGGCCCGCCCAGTGCAGCTGGATCCCAGCCACACTTGTTGAAAAGCAGGGGTGCCAAACTGCCCGTGACACTAGCCGAGATAGTTGATGCAAACTGCCCCAGAAAAATGGCAAAACCAAAGGCCAACGTGCCCAGGAAAGAATGGCCACTTGCAAATGGATTGTACCAGGCAAACGCGACTGCTGCAACCACCGTGCTCAGTAGGGCCGCGACCAGTATGCCAGAGTTCACTTCAAGCCGCATGCCGCGCAACGTCTCTCGGCCGTTGAAAAGGCCAATCACCAGGCCACGGGTGATGGTAGCCATGGTCTGAAGCCCAACGTTTCCAGAAAGAGCGCTGATCACCGGCTGGAAGGCGATGAGTAAAGTGTACTTCTTGAAGGTGTCCTGGAGTTGCTTTGTTTCGGACACCAAGAACCCCTCACATATATTCCATATAAGCAATCGATGTGAAACAAGACTTAGCATTGGCCTCACCGGACTTCCGCCAAAAAATCGAAAAACTTGATGTGGAACTGGAACTCAGCCCGCGGGCCAGTCTTTGCACGAGCAAAGAAGGCGCTGCCTGGCGGTAAGCCTACGCAAAACAGACGAATTTTTTCACATTTCGGCTTATTTTGGAACAGCCCTACCTTACCTATGTCATTAATTCCGATCTTGCCAAGCCCCAGACCTCTTTGCGACGTCCAGACAAGTCCCGGAAGGGTACCCAGCCCAAAATGCGGATCCTCACCTTCCCAAAACGCATTTTACGACTTCGCCTCCCAATGACATCCAAACAAGTTCCTGGTGGCTGCACGGCACATCGGGCCCGAAATGCTTTGCCGCATTCTCAAGATGCCTTTTCAGTTGCAGCCTTCAACAATACACTCTGGACGTGACACCTGTGGTTCCAACTTTGCCAGACTCCAAACCTCCCAATAACACCCAAACAAGGTCCCCGCAGGATAGGCCAGCAATTGCGATGTCTGCCCGAGATCCCTACAAAATGCATCCCAGCCCATGGAAGCAAAACAAGCCCAACCGCAATGTTACGTGATATTAGCCTTTTCCAACTTTCATCTTTAGTTGCCTTTAAAAAGAACGCAGAAGCCAGGGTGGGTTTGAGTCCGGTCCGAGTACTCAGACACGATAAAGGCCACAAAGAGTTCGATGACGAGAGTGACCAGCAGCGCTGGCATGCGAGACACAGCCCGCCTCCACGCTGGCTTCTTGTGTTCATCCCATGCTTGTTGCTCAGCTTCTCTTGCGCCGTCCGTAGGCGCCACCTCAAGGGTCAGAATGCAAACCGCCATAATCCTAAAAGCTGAACTCTACAGCAATGCAGCACTGCAGCTTTCAGCCCCGCACATGTGATCTTCTGAGTTCAAAAAGCATACGATGTGCATCCGTTTGCAACAAGCACTCAACCCTGCGGGTTTAGGGTTTAGGTATGCTTGCCAGAGCAGGGCGTGATGGAGTTTATGTCACTTCTTGTTAGCACCGCCATCAAGGGAAAGGCCTCCGCACTGGTCATCGTCACCCTTGGAGGGCGAAGCTTACACAATGGCGCGGCTGGCCGCAGGGGAGCTTTGAGCATGGTCGGGCTTTGATTGCAAACAGCTGTGGTGGCCATGCTGTTTCAAACCAGCAAAACAAGTTCGATCAAGCTGATGGATGGAATGTCACTTTCAATGCCCCGCATCAAAAGAACATACCTTTGTAAGCTGGCAGCATCTGCTTGTAGCAGGTCAATCCTGTGTGTTGCCGTACCAACCCTGCTTGCTCTAGAGACTCTAGAGCCTATGGCTGGTTTGGGATCTCCGGGAATCGTTCCAGGAAAAGATTCAGGAACATGTATTTGAATACAGGTCTTTCTAGGAAGGCAAGCTGTCAAGCCTTTCAACCAATTGTATAGAAACGACCTTAGGTCCAGAAAGGACTATCGGCCCGTTGCTGATTGACTCAGCATGTCGAGCTTCACATCAAGCATTGACTATCCATCATCCAAGCGCACCCCAAGCCCTAAAGCCATGGAGAGGCAGACTTAGGTTTAGCAGTCGAACACTGTAACTACGCGTTCGTTTTGAGTGGAGTTCTATGCATTCCACGAATCATTTGTCTTTCTCACGCCGTTTGATTCCTGCATGGTTCAGGCATCGTCCTTCCGAAGTCGATGTAGGTGTTTTTCCCATCCCTGAGAACCTTCAAACCCACTCACGTCAGCTGTTGGCATCCAGCCAATTCCAAGAGATGCGATTGAATTCGGCCAAGCTCGGGGGCGAAATGTCTGGCAAATGCTGCATGTTGCCTGAAACAACATCTGAAAGGCAGGGAGAAATTAGAAATATTCTTATCCTAGAATTAGAACCCCTTTTCGTAGCAGCTACAGTGCAGCATAGCCATTGCCATGGAGTGAGTTCATTTGGGATCTACTTGCTCTTAGTATTTGATCTTTTCTAGCAGGATTAACCCCTAAGCCCTGCGTAGCAAAGTCTGTTTTTCGGCGCAGGTCAAAGCTGGAAGTTCGGCCACCTGTCTGAGGAGAGCGGAATCCTGGGCAAGTGGGGAGCTGAGCTGAATCGGCTAAGGGGTGGTATAGCGGACCTAGCTTCAGGAGAACAAGGGTCGGGGGATGTTATGGTGTAATGAGTGTAATGCTTGAGACTCTATAGGTGATACCATTACTATTTTCATGCTGCAGACCCTCTACGACGCCGCAGGCAGCTCCAACCAGGTTTGGGATTGCGGATATTACCCTGCCTGCCGCAACATGATTTCCGGCCAAGACTTGGCCAGTCGTCGTCCGACCAATCTTTGAATGTCAGCTAGCTGGTTTTAGTATTCATGTAGAATACTTTGTGCAGGCTGAGTTTGCTGGCTGCCTTGGTTGTTCCTTTCCTCTCGTTGTTGTTCTTGAATACCAGCTAGCGAGACCTGGACGAAACGCTCACATCAAGCCAGCACACTAGGCCGGCACGCTGCCCTGATGCAAAAGCCTGGCACAAGACCGCGAGCCCGAACGAAGTCGACCCTACCTGCTGTTGACAAGAACCCTTGCAGCTTGCACGACTGACAGCATCAAACGTTCCGATATTGAGCTTGGGACGACATGGGCTCCAGGCTGGACAAGCCTGGTGGGCACCACACATTCTGCGTGCAGTTGTACCGAGATCCTCAACGTTACGTGTGTAATCTTTCCAAATATCTATCTTCTGGGCAACGCATGTGCTTTCCTGTGCTACAGTGCTGGTCGCCAGAGATGTCACGCGCCTTTGCCGCCAGGCGCTGGAGCATTGCCTTTCTTGCCGCCTTTGCCTTCAGGAAGCTCCGGCAAGGGATGCTAGGACAAGGGTTGCTGAACCCTGCAGTAATATGCATTCTCAACCTTGCACTCCACGGACCTGCACTGCAAAGTACAACAAGCCTATACCAAGAGCTCGAACGCCGCAAGCTAAGTAAATCGCCAGCCCTTCAAATCAAGGGTCAACCTTGAGTCGCTGAAGCCCTCGCCCTCGCGCCCTGCTAAAGACGACGTGTGAGAGTCTACACCCACAACCCCGGCAGATGCCCCCAAAACCAGCCAGCAGGCTCCGGATGACTTCATGCCCCCCGGAAAAAAAAAGAACGGGTCGCTGCCAAGGCCTCGAGGCCGCGCCTCGCCCTGCGGCCGAGGTTGCTCTGGGATGGGCTTTTATCTGGGTCTTCCTTGGTGAACTTGATAAAAAATTCTGTGTGGTTGAATTGCAGTTGAAGGCGGGCTTTGCACAGCACATGAAGCATGCATGACAGATCTGCTTCATGTGACTGCCCGAGATTCTGCCAGTTTCTCACAGGAGACAAGCTCAAGAGCGTAAAAATAGCCTTTCCTACAGATTATCCTGACTTTGAAGTGTCTCAGCTATGATTGCACACGACAAGCATAGCAAACAGAGCCAGTGGAGTGTCACCAACTTGCAGCATCCTAGTGTAATCACAAGCTTGTGTGACGAGCTGCCACCCTGAATCCAAAATTTTTCACAGCCCTGAGACTAAACCCTAAACCCTAAGCCCTGAATCCAAAACCCTGAGACTAAACCTGGAACAGGCGCCGGACCTGTGCTCCGTGCCCTTTCCCACCTGAGCCGACACGCGTGCACAATGTGGGACTTCTGGCTGAACAGAACAGCGCAGGCTATCCCCAAAACTTCCTAAACTAGGGCGTGTGACGAGAACTACGAAACCATTCGCTTCCGATGCCGCGGAGCGGCTGTGAGCTTTGGCACGGCTGGCAGCCTCGGGTTGCTTGACACATTGATGGTAGAGGTTGCAAGCTGAAGGAAACCGTACTCCAGTTGTCAAAAGGCCACTGAGGGATTGGGCTTCGTAATTTTTTTGAGGTTCACAATGAGGGAGCGTGGAGAGTTGCATTAAAGCTGGTTTGGGCAGTGCGAAGAATTGGATCGTGAACGAACACAGAGGGCCTGGTCAGCAATGCTAGATGCTGGAGCTGACAACAGCTGATTAGGAGTTTCTTGCACTCCAAGCCGGGATCCCCACCCGCTCTTGCACGAAGTCTCGGATCATGGCATCCGCTTTCTCCACGCTCTCTTTCGAGCCGGAGAGGAAGATTGCCCTGGAGATGCGAAGGATGTGGGGAGGCCAGGCAGGTACGGAGATCTCGACAAGAACTGACATCAAGGTGCAGCATGAACTCTCGCGCCTCTCCGCTGTGGTTTCAAGCTGATCTTTGGATACCTCCAAGCGTGCTTGTGGCGAGGATAGTGGCATCCCGTGCAGCCGAGCTGCACCGGCACTGGCATCTCGGAAGTTAATGATGCGGAGCGAAGACGTTCAAGATTGGTGTGCTGATGATGACAGCGGTACGGTGACGAGGAGGCGGGAGGATCAGGAGGACGAAGATGGTGCTGGTGCTGATACTTGTTATCCACCCGATGGTTTCAGTGCGCATGTCCAAAAGCTAAGATCCACTCAACACAACCCAATGCGACCTCGATCCGTGCACCGCTTTCGGTGCAAAACTTTTTGATGGTCTCACCGCCCCGGCCTCGGTCCCGGTGCTCTTCATGTTGTGGATTCCAGGTTCAGGGGTCGGGATTCGGGCCTCCGGGTTTGGGCTTGTGCAGAAAGCTTCCCCAGAAGAGAGAAGACTAGCCGCGGAGACGGAAATGCTTGGTGCCCGGTGATCTGGGGCTTAATGTGCTTTGGGCTCCATTGTTGTGGCAGCTCCTACAACTGCTGCTTGCGGCCTGAGGCTCAGGCCAATGATCGCTCCGATCATGGAGGAAGGCACCTCGTAATTCCATTCTCGAACGGCCAAACCACATGTGTTGCAACTTCTATTGGAATATATTTTTATGAGCATATATATGGTTGCATATATATATATATAACTGCGTGTGTGTGGGTGTACCTACCTACCTACCTACCTACCTACCTACCTACCCTCCCTCCCTCCCTCCCTCCCTCCCTCCCTCCCTCCCTCCCTACCTACCTACCTGCCTACATACATACATGCATGCATGCATACATACATACATACATACATACATACATCTGTTTTTATATACATATGCAGGGCAAAAAGCACTAGATTGCTCATGTTTATGTCATAACAGATGATGACAACGCATGATTCCACCGCAGCCAGGTGCCTTCCCTCACGAGATAGGAAGTTAAACACGATCAGGTCGGCCTGCATTTCACTAGGATGCATCAGGGAGGTAGGGAGTGCATATATACAAGCATGTATGTATGCTCCCATCGCTTAAGATACGATGAATACTAAAAACTGCCAAAGGAGAAGCAGGGCACGCTCAGCATCTTGTTCGCCTCATCCGACCTTCCTGTACCAGAAGCAGTAAGAGAAGTTCCAAGTCTGAGAGATGCAAAAGCACAGGTCTAAAGTGTCAACTTCTGTGTGCACGCTTGCCGTCCTTTCTTTTCAGGGCTGCGGGCCATCATGAAATCATATGTCTAGAAGTCTGAATACTGATCGCCACATCCCTTGGCCCATCCTCTGCCATCTTTGCCGCGGCCCTTCCTGCATGTAATGGGGAATTGCATCCTTCTCCAGAGAGCTTTTGGCTTCGCACTGTCACAAGACACAAACAATTAAGAAGGGCTCGCAAACTAAGCTTCGCAAAATCACTGCCCTTGAGCAGTCATCATGTTGTGCCGTGATGCAGCTGCAACGCTGTCGACCGACAGGAGGGCAGAGAGAATCAAAATCTACGTCAACCCTTCAAAGCCGGCGCACACTGGAGAGCACCGGCCATGCTTGTCCATGCTTGTGAAGTGCGGCTTGCCTGCTGCCGCTGAGGGCAGCATCCTGTGTTGCCAGGACGCCTTGGATGAGAGAACCAACAGAGATCGGCTAGGACCATGGAGCAGATGTACAATCCTGCCATGTGCACGCTCCCACGGGAACTGCCTAAGCAGCACGACCCTGCTTCGACGAAGGGTTTTGCCGAAAAGTAGAGGCGGTGGTTGTGAAGGCGTTCACTTTGCAGTCTGCTGATGGGCCGAGCGCAGGACGGTCCAAGATGTCATCGGGAAATCGAATGAACTTCACCTTATTTCCACCAATTCTGGCAAACGTCGGTTAAACTCCAAAACTGACATGCGCCCGAATCAATGGACATCTACATTTGCTGCCAACACCGCCAACCTCCATACCTCAAGATGAGTCTGCACACCGTAAGGGTAGATGAGGCCGGGGCAAACTGCCCACGAATTGTACACTCCTGCAAACAAGCAGATGTCAGAGATTCCAAAATGAGAACTCGTTTGAATGTCACGAAATGTCTCGAAACAAGGCGTCGCTGATAGACTGCACCATCATGCTACATGCTGCAGCACGACGACAGACGATAGCTGACACGAGCATCTATGCGTGACTTCAAATTTTGGCATGAGGAGCAAGAGGCGGATAAATTCCTTCATGCGCTCGAACTTGTGCTCGGTATGCGGGGTCAAGATGGCATCCTGCAAGAATGACGAGAAACGTACCAGATCACAGAATGCAACATGCTTCCACTCCGTTCAAGGAAAGCAATCTGACATGGACCGCCGCTACCCTTGCCTTCCGTTGAAACATGTTGAAACAGAAAGCAATGCGCTGCGCGCTGATCGTCCGATTCGCGCTGCTATCGTCGTCTGAGTCGTACTCGAGCTGCCGCCCCGGCAATGCTGATCAGTTGTTCGCGTCCTATTCGCCATTCGTCACTTGCCTCTCCCCACACAGATCTCACCATCCCGCACATGGCTCCCCACTCGGCCCTGAACCTGAATGAGTAAGAACCAGAATCCACGAGACGGCTGGAACAACTGCAGTCTTCCTCGGTGTTCGTTCTAGGCCGGCCTCCATGCGAATGTTCATGGAGTTATCAACAGCAACCTCGGCAACAAAAACATCAAGCAAGGATTGCTTCGAAATCACCGCAGGTTGCCAGGCACGTCTTCCGCGTGGCCAAAGACAAACAGGCTAGCTGGCCGCAACGCAGCATGTTGAAGTTGTCTCAGCTGCCAGCGAGAGTTCCACTATATGAGTCGCCATTTTTCAGCTCCACCAAGACTGGCCTGAAGTGGAAGGATTTTTTTTTCGACTGCACACTGATCTGCTACCGACTGCTCTGATTGGGAATTGCGAATGTGCTTCAACTTCCTATTGACAGCTATCGCCTTTTTGTGGCTGTGGCGGCCAACAACCAACTCGGTCGCCCGCCCGTGGCTGGCAGATCGCAGCACTGCTTGCGGTAATACCATGGCATTGAATGACGCAAAGGTGACCGACTTTGGATCTGCAGTTGGCATGTCTGCGATGGCTTGCTAGGCTTGGGTTTCAACCGCAGGCTGCTTTGTGGGAGTGCTGCTGCCAAAGTTTGCACGCTGTCTCACACCTGTAGCTTAAGCTTGCAACACCATCCAACTGGGAGACAGGCTCTGAGCGGCCTAAGCAGCGAATAAGAACTTTCGGTCCATCATGTCCATGGCATAATAACAAGTCAACCACATGCAGCCTGCTTTTCTGCCCGCGACATCACCGCAACAGGAAAGTAGCAACCTTTCATTGGCGACGTGCCTACCATCTCCTATTTTGATCTGGAAGCCTAGAGCAAGTTGCCCTCGGATTGTGACGATGAGCCCACGGCCAGCTGTGAAACGGAAGCTCAAAAACCACTTCAGCGGGCAGCATGCAGAACGGCTGAAAGATGCTTGGAAAACTGAAACTGCGTGAAGCAGGTCAAGACTCAGTCGCCGTTGCCGAACACCTGCAGAGCCAAAAGGTTGGTCATCTGGTACTGCAGAAGCTTTAGCATAGCAAGCTTCATTGACTGAAACGAGGGTACCTTGCACATGTCCTGCCACACCATGCAGGAACTTACAGCATTCTCTCAGAGCATCCGAATCGCAGTCTCTATACACGGCGTCGCTATACAACCGTTTGTAATAAAGGATGATCCAGGCACGTTGGCCGGATGGAAACAGTCGTGTTCGAACCGATGCAGAAACAATGGCCGCTGCACGAACTTCATCAGAGGAGTCTCTCCAGCTTGTCAAGGGCTTGGGACAAGTCCTTGTTCTCCTCCTCGAGCTCGTCTTCGCGCAGCTTCAGAGCCTGCAAGCGCTCTTCGTCGTCACCAGAGATAAAAACCTTTTTCAGCTCCTGCATGACACTTTCCTTGTAATCGTGCCCGTAGAAAGTTGCATCTAAGCTCCCCAGCAAACCAGACATGCAACGCATGACCACGGCATCAGAGAATTGGGGTGCAAAGAAGGCAAACGCCACGGCAGTCATCCCCAGGAGCTTGTGAAGGTCACTATCCTTTTCCTCCAGGATGCCCGTGGCTTTCGTTTTTTTCAAGATGTCGGAGACTAGGGCAGGCAGCGACCCACGCATGGGCAAGTTGCCAAGAACCTTGATCCCTTCCTGGATTCCCGTCTTCAAGTCTGTATGCGTGGGATCAACAGGTTTCAATGCTTCCAGGCTTTTGACTTCGGCGTCCACAGCCGTGAGCAACCACTGCCCAGCGTTCCCATACAAGTGCCGGTCATTTCTGTGAAATTCCCCGACTTGATGCATGAACTGGTTGTGATCACTCACGGAGCTCACAAAAGCATGCTGTGCATGCACCAGCAGGTGCTTGATAAAGCCCCTGCGCATGACAGCAAAAACATGCTCTGTGCTGGAACCAGTAGCCAGGGCTTCAATGAGCTGTTTCTCTCTCTCGTTCTTCTTCATATTGCTGAAGGCACAAGCCAACCCTTCGGTCATCAGGTAGGCTGTCTTCTGAACCAAATACATAGTGGCGTCTCGCATCTTCGCAGCTTTGATGTTGCCCAAGATGAAGATCCGCTGAAGGTTGTCTTCAACGAAAGGCATGTCGGGGTTCGTCGTGCGTGCGTTCTTGATACGGCTGACGTCGCTGTCGTCCTAGGCAGTTCTGCGCATCATTGTCCAAACCGGGTTTGAAGGATAAGCTGAAAGCACAAAAAAAACAGCAAATCGAACATCCCGCACTTCAACCGAGCATCAAAATACATGTACTGCATTGCCATGTGTTCGAAGAACTGAGCTGCCCGTGGCAGCGCGGCTCCGGGAAGTAGCGGATCCTCACATTGCTTGACATACCCAACGAACTTCTTATCTGCAAGAACGCCCTGGTAGAAATCAACGAACTCGCTTGGTGCATGCTCGTCAGCGCGGCTATAGTCGATGTTCGACATCTTGTGCTCCTTCCAGGCTGCCCTCATGGAGTCCGGCGAGAAGTCCGCCCACATCTGCATGAACTCCTCCTCCTCTTGCAGAAGGGTCTTCGCAGTCTCCTGCCACTATGAAAAGCAATCACAAGGAATCAACCATCCATAGGATTTACGGAAAGCGTCCATTCTGGCCGTCTTTCGCGATCAACACTTCTCCTCTGAAGGCCCATGCACAGAACACAGACCCCTGAAGGCACTGGAATACCTAATGTTGAAAGCCTACGGGGCAGTCCTCGAGCTCACGAGATGACGAGAGATGTACTGCAAGGCACGCGCCTGAGGATCGAGTAAGAAACTTGATCGTGTCTGCCAGGAGCGCTGACACCAACCTGCTGCATCTATCTTCGAGTACTTTAGGATTGGTGTTCTCGCGGTTGGCCTTAATCTGGTCCAACGTCAGATCGACCTGTTTTTGGCGCTGCTTTATCTTGTCAACGATTCGCTGCAGGTTTGACATGTCCATGTTGAGAGACAGCTGCTCCACGAGAGACTGCACATGCTTGAAACCGACCTTTTCGTCCCAGTACTTGCTGTCTTCACCATGCATAGTGTTCATGACTTCTTGTCGAAACTTGCAGATGTCCTGCTCCTCACGCTGGTTTGCTTGTTGATACTCACAGTTCCGCACCTTCACATCTTTGATGTCGGCTTTTTTGTCGAAGGTGCTCCCCATCAGCATAGGCTCAATACCATAGAACTCCTTCTTCCAGCGATCCAAATGCTCTTGCACTTGGTCATGACGGCGAGTGTTGGTAAACCAGTTGTCTGCCTTCGTGAGCACTAAAATTAACCTCTCAGAGAAGCTGCGCATGCCAGCTTCACGATCACGGAAGAGCTTCACCATATTGTCGTTCGCCTTTGCCAAGGGGCTTCACACACGATTCACACAAATCAGAAACTGCTGCAAATACAGTTCACTACCAATCCCGGCAGATGCATTGCCGAAACAGAGCCAGCGGCGGGTTCTTGTGCCGCATCTGCGAGGCAAACCACGATGGAGTTCGGCTTCGATATCGCTTCCCTGATCATTCCAATGATGGCCTCGTTGATGCCCTTTTCATCTGGCTCGTCGCTTGCTCGCACTCCAGGAAGATCCATCACTCTACGTGGGGTCTTACATTTTTGAGTACTGATGGTGATGAAGAGTTTCTCCTTTGCAACGTTGGTGTTCTTGTCAGCAACCCACTTGCTCAATTTCATCAGGGCCTCGTCTCCTTTGAACACCTCTTCAGTGCTCCGAGTTCCGTCAGGACGTTCTTCAGTGACCGTCACTTCATCTTCACTGCCTGCCTGTAGTGGCAGAAGCGTCAACACGGATGGTCGCTTTGTTGCCATGCCATTGCTGACCACGCTGAAGGCGTACCCAAGGTACCGCTCCACAAACGAGGTCTTACCAGCCGATTGCTGTCCAACTACTAAGACCAATGCGGAGTCGAAATTCATGCTGTACTTGCCCGAAAGTTTCCAGGCCTCGGCAATGGCCCGAATGGCTCTGCCAGCATCGATGGATTTTCCTCTCCTCGCACTCTTCCGTGCTTGCAAGAGCCTTGTAGCCTCAGGCCGGGGGGGGAGCAAGGTCGGAAGTTCGCCTTCGGTCGGAAGTTTGGAATCGCCTTTGGTCGCAAGTGCGGGATCGGCTCTGATCAACAGTGTGGGATCGCCTTTGGTCGGAGCTGTGGGGTCGGGTTTGGGGTTCCACCCGAACACGCTCATGGCTTGAGCTCACCGAAGAAAGCTGCAACGCGACTGCTTGCAGTGCGGGGCTGAGTGCAGGGACTGGCGACTGTTCGAGCATCGGTCTGCGAAGCATAGGTGAAGCAAGCTTGCAGAGCTAGTGATTCGTGTGACATCTGCAATGTTGCATCAGGTGGTGTGAACCTGTGCTGCTACAGACATTCATCCATGTGCCCAAGGCCAAGACGCTCTTATGTCAAAGAGCTTCGAGTGGCAGCCATCTTGTGCATGATTGCTTGAGATGTGAATGCTTTCAGGTTTGGTTATGTCCCCATGCATCTCTTTCTGTTGGGTGGTGCTTCGCCTCAAGGTCTTCAGTAGGGTGTGGTCTTGATGTCTCAAAACCTGTGTATTGTGAAAGTTCAGTCCAGCACCAGACAAAGCAGCAAACATCAGTGGGGCTGCCGTCATGTCTATCGCTACGAGTGTCCCCACCCACACTGGTACACTGACACACGCGCCCTATCAGGAGCCGTCTCAGTGACGAGAGATAACGCTGTGAAGATGGCAAAAGCAAGACTAGCGGCGCCACGCAAAACCCAGTAATACTTGTCACTACCAATTTGGCGCATACAAGAAAGAAGCTTGAGTCGCGGAGGCTAGAAGCCAGCGGCTGCAGTGGGTAAGAAACAAATCCACTTTTGAAACAGGGTGTGCTCACAAGCCGCAGTCAGCCGACTGAAATGATCTGCCAGATGAATTTATGTAGCATCGAAGAGGTTGTCCAAGGCAGTTCTCAGCAGCGCCACCTCCTGGTGATGAAGTGTAGGTTTGTCGGTGACATACGCATGCTTTTTTTGCCAAGGCAAAGACAGGAAATGGCTCACACCTGCAAGCCTTGGAAACCCAGGATTGGCATCTCGATTTTTACAGCGGCCACAGCGGCTCTGGTAGCGGGCCGAAGGGTTCGGCTGCTCGCCGCCTGGCTCCAGTGAAGTCATCAGCAAGTGTCCACCCAAGCACTGCAAACTTCGAACCCTGCAACAGTAAGATGAACCTTTAGTTAGGCTTGGGGCCTACTACCATGCTGGGGGCACAACATACCACAACGAACAAGAGAACAGGCGATGGCATTGCAAGAATTACAGCGTGTCAGCAACATAGAACAGCACAACTTGACATCTAACACCGGGCCATTAAGTCATCAAGAAGGGCAGAACAATGAACTACATAGTCAGTCGAGAGCACATGATGCTATACAGCACCGAAGTCAAACAGCATATCATTTCCTAACATGATACATGCAACATGATACAACCGCTTCCGTATGCTACCGCCACAGTTTCAGGAGCGACCCACCAAAGCACCTGCGTGCAGTCATTGCCGGAGAAAACCGCAAACCGCCCAGGGACATCTTAAATCTTGGACCCTGTTTGCAAGCCAGAACTCATGGGAACAAGTAGCTGTAAGTTAAGGCTAAGGGAATTTCCAAGAGACATTGATGGACAAAAAACAGAATGCTGGAAGTCGGAGCAAGAGAGTGCAGGGAGGCTTGAAGATCAAATCAAGATCTGCAGATGTTTGCAGGGAAGAGCGAAGGATCTTCAATCCTAGGCTTGCCCTAAGAAGGTTTCGTGAGCAGATCCCAGACTCAATATCCTGGCCTCAGGCGGCTCACGTCCGTGGGCTCGAAGCCGTTGCCATGTCTCGCTTCCCAGCGGTGGGGCCTCGGAAAGTGCTGGAGAACGGCTTTCCCTTGGGATTGTGTCAAGGGTGGGTTGGGTTGTGTGGGGTTTTGTGGCTTACGATTCTGCTTTGAGCTTGCACAGGACAAGTTCGATCTTCGGGCACATGTCGTAAGGGAACACCAAGGCATCGACCGCACAGTGACGTTCCAGTCGTCACCATACGCCTGAAAGCTCACGGCTGAGAATGTCTCAAGCATGCTCCTGACCCCCGATGAAGATGGAAACTTGGGAGTCTGCACGACTCAGGTAGTTCGCAGATCCAATCCTGACGGATGCTGCGAGCTGCTTATAAGCAGAGAGAAAGAGTCGGCAAACCACAAAACTTTCTGGAATACGCTTGAGCTTCTGACGGTACCTTCGCGCGACCTGTACGACTGCAAAGGACACAATGCAAGGCCAGCCCGAAGTTCACAATCGCTGAGCGCATGGCTTTGGCCGAAAGGTACTTCATAAAACGATGTCAGCTCGGTGTTGAGCCAGTACCGCTCTGCAGCAGGGTGCTCAGAAATGGACACATCTTACGGCAGAGGTACTTCAGTCTCTGAGGATTCCAACATGATGGAGAAAGATTCCCTGAGGCTGAGAGTCTGTTTGAACCGAGGCGCTGCAAACACGCACGTTGCAGTGGAACTGGTCGTTGGAGATGTAGTATCGCTCACCACCGCTGTCCTGACAGCGTGTCACTTGACATGACACTGCAACGCACCAGTGCAGAAACCAGCAAAGCCCTCAAAAAGGTAGAGTCAGCATTGATAGTGCTGCGCGCCGGACGCTGGGTGTCTGCACCACGTAGATGTCGAGTGCAGGCGTACCAACCTGACAGGATCAACTCTCTCGCGACAGGGGCAGGTTCTGACAAACCACCAGCAGCCAGCCCAATCAGCAGAGGTCTCCGCTCGTTGTTGTGGAAGCCACCAGGTCTGATCCATCAGCTGGACCTCGTCATGCTCCGAGGCCTGCAAGCAGGACGTGTTGATGTCCTTTGGGCGAGGCCCGGGTTGGGACCCTGGGCCCCAAAGATGGCCCAAAACTCAAAAAAGTCATGGAGGAGCTTACAGACTACAGTGTGCTACAGCTTGAGCTCGGGACTGCTGTGGCATGCCAGAGTCCAAACCAAGCCTCTTTTGAGCACCTGTTTCCTCTGCCTAGAGTCTAGACTCGGAATTCGCGGCCAAAAGGGTTTTGGGATTGAGCATAGTATGGTTTATTTGAGGAGTATAGTAAGGTTTAATTAAGGAGTTGACTTGGGAGTTGTTGCAGGAAGCACCTTCTCAGAGCCGGTAGGCCAGACTTTGAAGCATCTGCCTCGCGGATCGTAGCCTGAAGCTGACTCAGAGCTTGGAGTGCTTCTACATGTTGAAAACGGTTGCATCTGAAAGTGTTGAGAAACAGAATTATTAAAGTATCGCGTCGTAGACTTACGATACCAAGTCAAACAAAGTGGCATCCTGCAGTGTGTTACCCTCTGCCAAAGTGGCATTTGCATATGCTGCATACAATGTGCTGCCGCAGAGACATCCGAGTAGGCATGTTGGCTTGTACTTCCTTAGGTGAGATATGATGCTGAACCCGACCTCCAATTACCTTTCTGTCGCTAGCTCCGCAATTGCATGTAGCCAGTTAGTGACCGATGTAGTAACCTGATACACCTGCACTGACACATGGGTTACTAAGTACTAAGTTCCTGCGTAGTGGGGGTCATGAAGTACTGCACCGTGTCAGTTTCTGAATCCTCTGACACAACCAAGCATGCACTACGAACACAGTTCAACAGTAAACACTTTGCACATGTATGTAAGCATGTGTACACATACATAAAACTGTGCATGTAGAAGATACATACATATTCACATGAAAGCACATTCACATATACATGTACACACACTCATATACACATGCAAGCAGCCAATATGCATACCCACACATACATACATACATACATACATACATACATACACACATACACACATACATACACCTACAGGCAGACAGACAGACAGGCAGACAGACAGACAGAGAGACAGACAGCTACTCAGACAGACAGACAGACAGATAGACAGACATACATGCACGCATGCATGCATGCATACATAATTGAGTCAGCAGATCAAAGCTTTTCAGCAATTGTTAAATCAAGCCTGCATCCAAAACGCCTCAGCTCTCGTCTGGTACGTAGATGCAGAATAGGGACACAGATTCACAACATGATTCCGTCTAGCGAAAACTGTCAATCGTCAGACTAATTTGCTTGCCCAGTCGAGTGCAGTGGCCCGAGCATGCGTGCTCTTCTGCGAGAAGTATAATTCTTTACAAGCCGCAATCTGGGCCCTAGCTGAAACCCTCAAGACCCCAACTGTAAACCGCAACCATCCGTGCTGCTTGGGGCCCAGGCTAAGCTCAAGGCCGTTTCGGCCGAGCACTGCTCTCATTCGAGTGCCCTGGACTCTTGGAAGGACTCTGTGCGTGTTTATGTGCTGTTTGCTTAATTTTTCGGTGTGTGAGCTCTGGGAAACGTGCGTCCATCTCTCTGCACCCGTACCAGCAACTATGCCGACACCAGTTCCGAGGTCTAAACAGGCAATATTCGTGGTATGTGCATGCACGATCTAGTTTACTGACTTGTATGCAACGTAAGCAGCTGGCAAGCTCTATGCCTATCTCACGCATCAGCAAAGTTAAAATGTCATCTGATAAAGGCTTGCAGGGGTAAGTGAATGCAGGGTCACCAATTAAATGACAACTGTGTTCTGACTTAGAGATTGCTGTTGACACTTTGCAGTTGCACGGATGGATTGTCCATTTTCCTTGTCTCTGACGGCACGTGGACTCGTTTCGCTTAGCCGCGTTTCCTCGAATGGCACAAGTTGGCTTCGTTGTAGAACACTGCACATCTCAGGCAAGGTAGAAAAAGACTAGTCGCAGAACACACAATCGAATTGACCTTGACCCAAGTGTGCGAGAAGACTCTGAAACATCGGCTTCACGAAGAGACCGCCTCCGTTTACCATGACCTACACCTTCAATGCTAAACCTTACACTTACACCGCACACCCTCAATCCCAAGCCCCTAATGCTGCTTCACACATGTTCAGACTTGAAGGCATTCAGGCCAGTCCACAACAATAGCTATGGAAACGACCCTGCACATTCTTGCACAACCCGGCAGCATCGGGCCTGAATCTTCTCCACATCAATCTCCGGCACATCTACCTCGCGAATCGGGGAATCAGCCCCCTCCTCCAGCCCAGCATCCCAGGGACCTCCAAATCATCTGCATGCCGGCTGAGACCGCCGTCCCGCAGCGCTCCAATCAATGTGCCATGGCCTCAAATCTGGTTCCGTGCGTGGCCGGAACATCCGGAAACCCTTTCTGTGGTGTTTGTGGATTCTGAAAAGCTTCGCCGCGCAGACTTCTCCAACTTCATCGCGCGCGGCAAGGGGACTTCCGGCCACTTGAAAATGAGGCGACTTGGTGAACGGGGCCCGTGCTGACCCACCATTGGACATCCATCGCATCGAAGAGTCGAGTTAAAACCTTAGGCAGCGACACCGCAGGAAGGCAACGAAAGAACCCGAAGCATGCAAGAATGCCATGAAGTCTGCACTGCTTGGACGTTTATTTATGGCGCGGGTGGAACTCCGAGAAACCCATGAACGCTGATCAGAATCGCGACTACTTTTGCAGGAGCTCAGCGGGCCCAGATGTCACAGTTTGAGATTCGTAGCAGCAAATGAAGGGAGTAATGGTAGCAAATGAGAGCCGTCTGCAAGACTGCACCACATCCAACCTTTCTTGCTTCAAGCACCGAAGCTAGGCACACCTGCACGACCGATCACTACAAAGAAGCTTTACATCACTCCACTTCTCCTGATCCAACAGCAGCAGGCTAGAATCGCGGCAAGAAGGAAGCATTGAGCATTGTCACCTCCGACAGCACTTTGATAGCTGATCTACGTGCGATGTGGAGTGAGCTAGCAAGCAACTTGACTCGGAAACTGCCGGCCTGTTTAACGTGCCTTTCCACCTCGCACCCTCACCGATATGCGACGTGCGTTGTCGCCATGCTGGTTCTGCCGGATTGCCGGGGGACAAAGTGGCATTCAAGGCACTGCGAGAAAAAGAGCCGGGTTCAAGTTCAAGCTGTCCCCGTTTGTAATGGGTGTGCCAATACTTCGGCTCCCGGCAGCTCCCCCTACGCAAGAGCAAGTGAAGCATGTTCGGCTTCCTTAACGCCTCAGAAGGGTTTGAGTACGGTTCGGACCAAACGTGCAAGAAAAAACCCTAGCAAACATAACCATGCCCAAACAGGGCAGGTTTCTTGCTTTCACAAGCTCGTGCACGGCGTTGGATTCCTCCCAAGGGTCCAACCCATGTACAATGATGTATATGTATTTGTCGCATTTCTCCCATATATGGGTTAGAACTGCAGAATTCCAATGGCCGACAAATCCAGTCCCTGGCACGCAATGATTAGAAGAGTAATGCTTCTCGAACTGATCGAACAGAATATGGCTTCGGGGCAGAGTAAAGTTTACGTAGAAGAGGGACCTTAAGGGGACAGCGTTGCACAGTATGTAGGCGTCTATGTTGCACCGACTTGGACCTCTGGGAAGTGGCGTGTCCTGGACATTCCTGGACAACGGCATGTCGCAGAGTTGTAAATACACTGAAGCTTCCAACCCGAATCTGGGAATTGCACCGTCCTTAACCTGAATCCTGTCCAAAACAGTAGACCTGAAATCCAAACTCAGGCGACAGGCCAATTTCACACACTCTTTCAAGCTGGCATCCGTCTTAGTGAATCACAAGCCTGGATAAACCAACCTGCTGATCCTGCACCCAAGCAAGGCATGTCAATTTGGCCCATTTCAATCTGGCCCTTTTCGAAATCTTGTAGATTTTGCTTCTTATGTTTCGATACCCAAGGCTGCAGCACGCTCTTACGTTATACCCGCAGGCGGTGGGTTAGTGACTAAGGCTATTATTGGACCCAACCCTAGGCCCTGACAGTCTCTAGGACGGAGGTGTAAGTGAACCCCAGACACATTGGTCTTGGAGCAGCAATTTCAGCGCCTCGCACGCGAAACAGTATGCGACCGTGCATTGGCGCATGGTTCTGTCGGGTCAAAGCGGGATTGACGTCGAGAAACAGACCCGAAGCTCTACTATGGGAGCAAGGAGCAAGCTCAAGCTTTCCTCATTTGTAATGGGTATACGGATACTTCGGCCCCGGCATCCCCAGGACGACGGCATGTCACAGAGTTGTAAATACACGGAAGCTTCCAACCCGAATCTGGGAATCCTACATTGCACCGTCCTAAACCTGAATCCTGTCCAAAACAGTAAACCTGAAATCCAAACTCAGGCGACAGGCCAATTTCACGCATTCAAGCTGGCGTCCGTCTTAGCGAATCAAGCAAGCCATGTCTATCTGGCCCTCTCGAACCCTTGCAGGGTTTGCTTCTTACTTCGATATCAGAAAGGTTACAGCACTTTCTTAGATTATGCCTTGCCAAGTGGAGGATCTGTATCTAAGATTCTCCCTGGGGCCCCTGAAGACAGCTTGCAGTCTCTAGGACGGACACTGTCAGTCCCTCAGACCCAAGTCTTTCAGGAGCATGTAAAGCTCCATCTCGCAGCTCTCTGCTTCTGCAGCGGCCATCTCCGTTTCCTCTCGCGCAAGCTCCGCCCTGCGCACCTTGAGGGCGGAGAACGTCCGCTTCGCCAGGATCTCGCTGAGGGCGACGGGTGTATGGAGAGCTCCTTGGTGTGCTCCCAATACATCCTCGCAAGCACCTCTTCCGCCCCCAAGAGCTCGTCCGCCGGGAAGGTCCGGGGCTCGCCGCCGAGGAGGACCTTGTTATAGGCGCCGAGGCGCCCCCACTCCAGGAATCCCTTCGGCGCTCTGTCGCCAGGGCGCACCTTCTCCACCGGGTCAGTAGAGATGTCTTCTTCGTACTCCATGACACCCTCATTCTCCCCCAGAACCACCTCCTCCAAGGCATCGGCAAGAGCAACCCAACACTTAACCCAGTAACCCGTAACTCTCTTCCCCCTCCCCCTCGTCCCCCGGAGCTTCTATGCCCACAGCCCGATTGGCATCTCCTCCTCGAACAGCTGAGCGCTTTTGTCCTCCTCCGACTGTGGCTTGCGATGTCCACCCTTTCGCTCGAGGCCGGCCTTCTCACGGGCGGCCTTTCCCAGGCGGCGTGGCTTCACCATCATGTGTCGGATTGACCAGGTGCGGGCCTGGGCTGCTCCTCGGCGGCCGTGCGCCATGCTGATGCTGGGGTAAGGCCGAACGAAGCCTTCCTGCCGAAATCTCAATCGCTCGAGCAACTATGGCACATGAAGCCAACGCACTCACTGTCAATTCAATCCGACAACGATCGCTCCCAACGAAGACACTACAAAGGAGCTTAACATCACTCCACTTCTCCTGAACCAGTCGAAGCACGCTACAACCACGGTTGTTTTGCGAAACATTGTCACCTCCGACAGCACTTTGATCGTTGATCTACGTGCGATGTGGAGTGAGCTGGCAAGCAGCTTGACTCGGAAACTGCCGGCCTGTTTAACGTGCCATTGGAAAGACACAAGCAGGCTTGGTACTTCGCTCAAGCCGTCGGCTTGAGTTTGGTTTCAAGTCCCTTCGAGAGCCGACCAGCGGAAGACCCGACTTTCGGGCCTGAGGCCACTTTTAGGTGCCGCTAAGGTGCGGCTATGGGGCTTGAGCGTCCCTGCCCCTGTTTCTGCAACTCCGTAACGGGAGTTCTCCTCAGGAGCCGGCATGGTACACCCGATAGAACTCCAGCGCTTTGGCGGGGGGCATCCTGAAAACACTCCACGCGAATGGAGAAGAGTGTAGAGCTTTTAATATCTCATCAGGCAAAACTGCTGAAGTTCCTGGTTTCGCTCGAAAGCTATGCTGTGAACCTCTGCTTCCGCTATCGACGTGGCAAGTGTTTGGGGACCGATAGCAGATAGTAACAGATAGTAAGAGCGGCAACAGTCATGGCGATGCGTATGCACTGATAGAACGTCATCACTGCGACATCACTATGGCTATCCTCATCATGATCCTCGCAGTCAAACTGGCCATCATCATCATCACCATCATCCTTACTTATACCACACATCTCTAACATGGCTCTGCTAGGTCCAGGCTCGACCAGGCATGTGTGCAAATCACCAGGAAAATTCTACTCGACCATCCCGCTGGCTCAGCGGCAACGGAACTCTTTGAAGAAAAAGCCACATATTCGTGCCAGTCACGGATGCACGACCGAACATGGCAGCATTCTCATTCTCTCGTCTCTTGTCAGAATTGCTTATGTACGGGCCTTCTCCTTGGAAGGTGAACATGGTTTTGGGCTATATTTATGGTTATACCTTGTCTAAAGATGAAAAAGACTGGATTCCTGTTCAAGTTTCATCTTGAGAGAAGCAGAGGAGCAAGGAGGCGCCTTTGGTCCCCCGCTGCTTCGTTCCTGGGTGGGCTCAGAGTCTCGTTCTCCTCGCCTGAGTCCGCTTCTGCGTCGGAATCTTCGCTATGGATAGAAGCGCGACTCGCGACTGCACAAGAAACGGGAACCACCGAGTGAAAGCTACGAGAAGCTTACCGGAAGTGGCTGCCAGGCCCGACGGGCCATCGGACATCGAATCTACACTGAAAGGACTCTGTGGCCATCGGATTTCAAAGCACTGCCTCACACTCCAGAAGTCATCTGTCTGCGGTACTCTCCGAGGTTCCGTCTCATCTCCTCCGCTGGCTCTGTCAGCAGATGGTCGTCGTTCTGGCGACAAAGTCTGGCACTTATACAGATCTTTGGTGCTGAGATGCTACACAGCATGCACTGGTTCTCAGTCTGCTACTCTATACTAGGAGGCACTCCGGTTCTAAGTCCGTAACTATCCTATAATAAAAGCATCTGTTCCAGGAACTTCTGCTGTCGTTGCTTTTTTTGTTGTTCCAAGAGAGAGGGGGTTCCGAAGCCTCAAGCCGGGGCCGCAGCGCGAGGCGGTGCAGCATGGCAAATACCTCGATGACAGGACTGAGGCGGTTCAACAGGCTGCTTTGGCCCTACTCTATGCACGTACATGCATACCTGGACGCATCCATGGAACATGCATACATGCACACACTTATATACCAGGAATCTAAGTAAGCATACATGCAATGCAACGCAATGCTGCAGTCAATGGGCACCAGGACGACAGAATCTGGGAATCTAGGTCCCCCGGAGGGCACAGGCCATCTTGCAGCGGCCTGGAACACCCGGTTCAGAGAGTCCTGGCACTAAACCAAGTGCACCCATTGCAGAGGTCGGAGGATTGCAGTTTGAGGTGGAGGGTCCCGGATGTTTACGGAAGTTTGCAGATCCAGATGTGTTCTCGCACTCTTACTGCAAGCGAGCATGCCATGACCACGGTTGTTTCCATTACTACACGGCACCATGCCCAATACGACGATTATATAACTAATACAAGTGCGTCTCCTACAACAGGTCCAACTCCTATGTACGTCTCACTATCCTTGCTAGTCTTACCATTTTGGCGAAGCAACGCGTTTTTCATGAAAATATTGTTCGCATAACTGTCATAACTTTGGCTTCGCTACTCTCGCGATCAGTAAATAACAACTGCCAGTTACAGCGGCTTCTTTGCATTGTATTGGTTTTGCTGCTGCTACACTTTTGATGCATTCATCACCGCTATTACTAGTCGTGCTAGTGCTACCCCTGCGAGAATTACTACGTCGACTCGGAGTGTCCTGGCCTGGCTTTTAATGGACATGAGGCTGCGACATACTGCTGTTGTTCCGCATGTTCACGATTCGACTGCTACTACTATAGTTCCTTGCAGTCTTACTGCAACATGTGACATGCGAGAACTGTTACCCTGTGCTAAGCGCTACAGTATCTAGTGGGTGCTGCATCGCATGCAGTAAGATATCGACAACCTAAGTGTATAAAAGACACCAGGCGGGCAATGTCAAGTCAAGATACGTTTACTTCGCACATTCTGCTAGACACAGAAAACAAAACTTTTACACGCTAATGAACCCAGCCTGCCTGCCTCGTAGAAAGTTCGGAAGTGTCGCTCTGCCACCTGCAGGTGAAAGAAAGGTCCCTAGCAACAGCCGGTTGGGTTGAGGGTCTGGGGTTTCATAAACAGGGTGTAGTGATAGGTACAGGCCCACACTGCTGGACTTACCGTGAAGCGAAAACACGACCAGGATGCGAAAAGGCAAAAACTGCCTGTCTGAACACCACAAACCTGCACCGAATGCTTCAGAAATATACAGAATGCTAGCTTGAGAAAATCTCTGTTTCGCCTCGATGGTGGACTTGCTGTCGGCAGCCACCAGCCAGGAACATGCCTTGCGGAATGTTTCCTGGTCGGGGAGAGAAGTCTGCGCCGATTACACGAATATGTGTACACGCAGACCGACTGTGTGCACATATGTATATATATATGTACGTATGTATGAAAAATAAACGTTTATACACATGAGCACATGAACTGCACATGTGAATTCTGTAACCATGAATGCTTCAAGTTTCCAGCCAGTGGCACAATGCCACTAGAAGCCAGAATTTAAATCTCCTACTGCACTAAGAGCACCAGGACAAGGAGGAACGAGATGCCTCGCAAAGGCCGATTTTGCACAAACCCTACACCCTAAACCCTACAGGCGTCAGGGGCCGGAGGCCAGAGCCCCGTTGATCACGTGACAGCAACTTGCGTTAGTGTCAGATTCAAGAGTTAGGCGTTGCTCATGGCTTGCAAGGACTCCGAAACCCCAAACCCTGAAGCCTTATTGCGGGCAAGGGGCAAGAAGTGCATGGACGAAAAGACTTGGACCAGCTGCATCAAGCAATCCCAAAACCCAAACCCATGATTGAGAGTATAATAGGGTTTTGTGTTTGGGGAGCTTGCACCTTGACAACAGTCTCACTAGTAACTAGTATGTTTGAGAGTTCCTGGATCCATGGTATCTTACGGATAACGGATAGTCCAAGCCTCCCGGGACAGCGTGTAACTGAGCACAGGCTCCCCCTGCACCTTTGGGATGTGGCCGACTCACATCGCTCCCGCAGAGTCTCAGGAATCAAATACGTTGCCACAGCACGGCGATCGGCATGATGGGCTGTCTCAGGCGTGTACTCGAAAACTGGACCCGAAGACCTGGGCAGAGTTCAATGATGAAGCGAGACTGTTTTTCTTTGCAAGTCTTCAGACATCTTAGAGTCGTAGAGGCATCAGGCGGCGCGGCGCAACAAGGACACTTCGTCGTCGGGTACCCGATATAAGCATCTCAGCTGGAGAACCGACTTCCCGACAGGAGCGAAGCCTGCTTGACTCCCGGGAACTTCTCTGCTGGTTTGACCCCCCCCCCCAAAGCCACGCGGGAATGTTTAGAATAGGGTTTTGGGGTGCATTATACTACAATTCAAGCAAGGAACCCCAAAATAGTATTGGCCATAACTCTTCTGGATTGGGCCCCGACTTTCTGGGACCTCCTTGATTGGGCGGCCTGATGTAGAAGCTCATCCTGCATCCGTCGAAGCTCGTGAAAACTTTCTGAAGCTGGTTACCACTCGCAGCTTAATCCCGAACCAAGTCGGAAAATCGCCTCCCGGAAGGCTCTGCTCCCTCGAAGTGCAGAAAAAACTACCACTGTTCATCGCAGAACTCGGTCCCGATAGGGCTCGAAGTAGTCCGGCAGCCTCAAAGGACTGCAAGAGATGGTTCCACAAAATCCCCCTTGCACTCTGAGTGCCTGCAGTAACAGAGTGTTAGAGTCGCCTCCACAAGCAAACACTCCTTTTACAGCTTGAAATCTTCTTGCTACCGTCTTGTGCTTCAAGACAACCCGAAACTTTGGCCGAACTTCGTAGACCGCGCCTTCAGTAGCTGCCAATTCGAATCCGTCAATCATCCACAGAAATCACAATGAACAGTACAGCGGCATACTTTTAGCCAGTCATGAGAGCCTGCAGCGAGAGTCCGAGATACGGGCGCTGCATACAAAGCCCTCTCCTGGGCGCTCAGGCAGCTTTCGAACTTCCCTCTCTTGGACATGAGAAAGCCCTCGCTCCGATCACACCGGCTCGTGGAAGCCAGAGTTTCCGAAAATATGGCAAGCCCCGAGTCTGAACCCTACATGACGGTATCCCTATTGTGAGCATCTTCCACCAACACACGGGCACTAGTTTCACCTACGATTGAAGTAGAACGAACGATCCCACAGCCAAAATTCCTGCCGAGGCCACCACGACCGCAGCCAGGCCCCCAAAGAATGGCACAGCCCAGGTGCTGTTCTCGGCCCAGGGCTTTTGTTGAGCGTAACTGGGCTTTACAGATGAGGATCTGGGTTTCACATTTTGGGCCTTCCGGTGGTGCGCATGCACACGTCAACTGAGGCTTGAGTGACTTGACGCTTCTATGTTGGACTGTTGAACATGGCTCGATTTCTGACCCATGGCACTACCGCGTCATTCTGTTACTCCAACACCCGACAGACCTGTCACATCCTGTCACTGTGGTCCTTTTCTTATCGCTGCTGCATTCCAGTATCGTCTCTCCCATTGTTGCACTCATGCCACTGGTACTGCTTGAATATCCTTATAATAGACAGGCTGTGATGCGTTTTGTTTGGGACTTCCTAGGCTGACGAACGACAACGAGTGGAAGCAGCAGTGGTAAAAACAGCAGTGACAGTATCAGCACAGCAGATGCGGCGGCATCAGCAGATGCAACAGCAGCAAAACAAGCTGCAAAATAATATGGTCCTCGACATTGGCACCGTCGTCTCCTCGCTGTGGCCACCCTCCTGTTCCTCATCATCACCATGACGACTGCTTCGAGCGGGCACTGTCCTCTTCCTCCTCTTCGCTACGGTGACTATTTTTAGATCTGCAGATTCTTAATTCCTAAACAAACATGTGCTACATCTCCGTTGGCTTCGGGCCCGGGCCGCCAAGCCCATTTCAAATAGGCGGATCCCATCTCCACCCCTCCCCCCTCCACCTCTCACCCCTCCACCCCGTCCTCCACCACCCCTCCACCACTTCCACCCGGGTTGGGTTGGAGGGGTGGAGGGTGGTCGGTAGGGGTGGAGGCATGGAGGGGTGGAGAGTGAAGGGGTCGAGGGAGGTGGAGGGAGGTGGAGTTGATTTTAAGCAGCACTTTTGTAGTACCTCTGTGGCTCGGGACCTTGGGCGCTCTCCACTTATTTAAATAACTTCACCACATCACAGTCATCACGATCATCATCAACAGCAACATGCCAATGTCCAGCCTTCCATTTCCCAGAATCGGGCCAAAAGGGTAGCAGCTTTCCAGGTTCTGAATCGAACATGTGGTGCGAGCATTTCCGGGAGAGGCTCATCGTGCAGGCCACAACACCCAATAAATCTTCCCATGCGCAATGTTAAACCCCATCAACCCCGATAAACCCTCTGAAATCCCGCCAAACCCGATTCATCATTAAACTCTTCATCGCATGGGCTGGGATGCTGGCATTCACCAGCATATTCCACCAGGAAACCCGCAACCTCGGTGCAAAAAACTAGCTTGCCCTTTATGCGGCTCTTGGGTCCGAAGTTTTGGGACAATATTATATCATTGTTGTTGTTGTTATTACTAGTAATCTGAGTGAGTGAGTGAGTGAGTGAGTGAGTGAGTGAGTGAGTGAGTGAGTGAGCGAGTGAGTGAGTGAGTGAATGAGTGAGTGAGTGAGTGAGTGAGTAAGTAAGTAAGTAAGTACGTAAGTACGTAAGCAAGCAAGCAAGCAAGCAAGCAAGCAAGCAAGCAAGCAAGCAAGTAAAGTAAGTAAGTAAGTAAGTAAGTAAGTAAGTAAGTAAGTAAGTAAGTAAGTAAGTAAGGAAGCAAGTAAGTAAGTAAGTAAGTAAGCAAGTAAGTAAGTAAGTAAGCAAGTAAGTAAGTCAGTGAGTAAGTAAGTGAGTAAGTAAGTAAGTGAGTGAGTGAGTGAGTGAGTAAGTAAGTAAGTAATTATGTAGTATGTATATCTGTGTGTGCGTGTGTGCGTGTTGGTATTGTAGAGTAGATGTCTGGTCAGGCTTTCGAGGACTTGTTTCAGTTGGATCAGCTTGAATTGAACCCTACACTCGAAAACCTTCAACACTACAAACACCTAAATCCCCAAACGCCACACCCCTCAAACCTAAACATCCTTAAAACACAATCAGCAAATCCCGAAAACCCAAAGTACCACGAAGCCCTCATTTTCTTGATGTGGAGAAATGCGTTCCAGTTCAAACCATTTTTCTTTTCAGGGGTTTGTACCGGAGAAATGCTTAAACACGAGTCCCGCCGAATGCCCCGAAGGCCTCCCAGAGGCTTCTTGGACCTTTGGGCCGACGTGGATGCAGAGTTTGTAGCTTGGCAGCGTACATCCCTGTAAAAAAATCAAAACGCCATCAATTATGGGTCCATTGTGAGACAACCCAGTCCTCCATCATTGCGATGTTTTGCGTCGTGAAACAGATCGCTTTTAATCCTTCTGCCTTCTAGGACTAGTGGCTTCGTTTAGGTTTGAACTGTTTCAGAGACGAAAACCAGTTTCTTCAACAACACTGACCCAGGTGCGGTCGAAGCTTTCGGCTTCCCTAGCAGAGGCCGGAGGGACGGGGATCACTGTATGGAGCTTGTGGGTTCGGAGGTTCATGTTCAGGTCATGGATCTGTTCAATGAAGCCACCATATGTCGCGAGCCCCAAAGCCTTGCAGCTTGAACCTTGCTGTGCCTGTTGCCGCACAAGGTGGGATGTTGGTTTGGGGGGTCTTCTGGAGCTCGTAGGACGGATTTGAAATTAGCTTGACTTCCACAAGAATCCTCCACACTCTAAGTCCTCAAGACCCTACAAACCCTGTGCCTAGCTCCGTGAATCGCCGTAGAATTCGTAAGCATCCCAACCCAAACCCTGCATGTGAAGCCCGTTACAAATCCGAGTGTCAAAGGCACCCCAAAGTACAGGAGCGCTTTGTGATGCCTTTAAATTCAACGGATGCCGATCTCCTTGAACACTCCCATATGAGGCTGCAAGAGGCTTCGGTAACGTTTTTCTTAAGTGGGTCGAGTATAGCGTGTTTTGGGGCTGGAGGTTTAGGGATTTAGGTTAAGGGTTCCGGCAGGCTTGGGGTCTCGTTATTGTGGAAAAGAGTACCGACGTTTCAAGTCATAAAAAATTGCTGGTTACATATTGCTGTTCAGGTTTGTCTTGGGGATTCGGACAGGAGCTTAGACGCGTCTACCAGCTTTAGGGCGGCAGGGTTTCGGATTTTTGCGTTCAGGATTTGAGGACCAGGCCGTCGAAACCGACCGCATCGACAAACAGGAAGTGAGTGTGGTGAATGTACTTTAGAGCAGAAGCCTTCAGAAAAGTTGCATGGCCTCGGAAAGCTCAAGCAAGCATGACTTACCACGAACATCCTGGTACGACCCCAAAGTAGACAAGCATCGTCATTTCTTGGCCAAACGCTCGCCATCCTTTGCAAGTACATTCACGGTGTGACGAAACCTACTGAACACATATGGAAGCATCGGAAAGCCCCGGAAGTCCGGCGATGCCTGGCGGGTGAAGTCGTGGCCCCGGGTGGAGAGGAGTCGCTGTCGAGCTCGGTGACTTTCACGATTCATGGGTGCGGGGATAGCTTGTTGACGGCCTTGGGGCCTTAGGGGTTAACCCCAAAGGGTTCAACAGGTTGGGGACCGTCTTTTTCTTAACTTCGACTGTCTTACTTTTCACATTGCGTCTTTTTGCTAGCCTGGACTGCCCCGCTATGCGGGAACAGGTTGATGCTGACATGGGATGACATAGCTTCGTAGGTGTTGTGAGGAGATGCGCACAGGACGTTCAGACAGGCCAGCTAGAGAAGATGTTGAACATGCCTCTACAGTGCAATGGTGAAGGCATCGCGGTAACAGCTGTGCGAAGCCCAATCCCCAACCCTGCCGCAGAGGATGGATGCACGGAGGTATATAGACCCAAAGCACCTATCTGTCGTGGTTCGAGGCTCTGGTTGTTAGATATCGTGACGCACCTGGCTGTGCCAAGGATTTTGCATTCGTGGCTGACAACTCCCATGCAGCAGCAAAGGTGGTAGCGCTCGCAAACGATGGCCTGGTGGCACCATCACACCGAGACCTGACATTCAGGACCACAGCTTTACAAGCAGCGGTGGTGCTGGTAACTGGTGTTGGTGGCTTGTGCTTTTGCCGCTGCCGTTTCCTGCTGTGGCTGCCCGCCGATGCCGCGGCTGCTGTCACCGAGAGTTTTGGGGCTGGGGTGGGGCTGTGGACTCTTGGGCTATGGGGCCTCTTCATGGGTCTGGCCCTTGTGGTGGCAGCAGCGATGGTCGTCTTCGTTGCAGTCGGTCATCGTCGTCGTGGCCCTTGAAACAACAGCACTACTAACAGTAATCTCTAAGCGTGATAGTGACCGCCGAGAACGGCAATCGCAGTACTGGCAACGGTCGCCACAGTCCTACCAGCATCAACGCTGGCAGCGGCAGGGATGTGAGCCTCAAAGTCGGTATTCAAAAAGCACAGCAGTAGGAAGAATGTCAATATTCGCCTTACTGGCTTCATCGATCCTGGAAACGGCATTGTAAGATAAAGGAGGAGACCGAAGACTGCAAGGCCCAAGCTAATCGCTAGGCCACTGCGTCAATCACGAGCAGAAGGTGGGCTTCTGCCCAGGGTCGCAAGCGATTTCTCTGTGCACTTTGGCTTGATTGCTCACTTACCGACTTACTTATTCTGAAGGTCGCTTCGCTAACAAGGTTGATGCAATCATACTTGAGACCCAAAACCAGTTGTTCCAATGCTTACCTTGTCTCCCCCTCCTCCTGCAGCCCCGGCTGGCCCAGTATCCCTAATCTTGAACCATCAGCTTACACTCCAAGGTTTGCGGTTTAGGCCGACATGCAATGGACAGGTCCAAGGGTTTCCAGAGCTGTAGCCGTAAGGTTTCCAAACTTCAGGGTAAGCCCGATTCATGAAGACTCAGGAAGCCCTTCACCTAAGTTCTTGACATATTGGGACAAGGGAAGCCGGCAAATGCCGCAACGCCTCCAGATCTAGTGCTCGGCTCTTCTTCTTGGGTTAGTTGGTGTTGCATGCTAAAGGCCAGACGGGGTATCAGAATGTCGGGCGACATTGAGTGAGAGCCTCACAGCTAAGAGGTCGAATTTCCCTGGTTTTGGCGCGTTTGCTGTGTTCAGAATTGTACTTACTGTAGGTTTCGGCAGGAGCGCCTTAGCCTCCGCGGGGATGTGAAACGTTCATAGGTCCTTAGGGTGTAACGATGTTCATGCTTGTCACGTGAACGACCCCCCCAGAGAATGTGTCTTTGTGCGTGAGCGTCTGTATACACACATATAAGGGATGATAAAACCCCCGAGAGCATTTCTTAAAAGTAGATGCGCCCATACTTTGAGAGCAATCGAGTTCCTTGTACAACGATAAGAGTGAAAATGAACGATAACGAATGTTCGGAACATTATCTCAGATCATACAGTCCCAACGTCCTGTAAAACGATAAGAGTAAAATATATTGAAAGGTTCAAGCAAAAGGGTGGGGGTTTCGCACCCTCATATGTGTCTGTATATGTATGTGCGTACCTCTGTGTGCCGCAAAAGCATCTGCATGTATATATGTATATTTGCATCAACATATATATATATGTCAATACTATACATCCATCTGTCTGTCTGTCTGTCTGCCTGCCTGCCTGTCTGTCTGTCTGTCTGTCTGCCTGTATGTATTTTGTATGTAGGTAGGTAAGTATGTCTGTATGTAACTATGTATCTGTGTATCTATGTATCTATGTATGTATGTATGCATGTATGTATGTATGTACGTCTGTCTGTGTGTGGATGTATGTATGTCTGTAAGTCAGTATGTATGTATGTATGTATGTATGTATGTAAGTCAGTATGTATGCATGTATGTATGTATGTATGTATGTATGTATGTATGTATGTAGGTATGTATGTATGTACGTACGTACGTATGTATGTATGTGTGTATGTGTGTATGTATGTGTGTATGTATGTGTGTATATATATATATGTGTCTGTGTGTGTATGCTTGTATGTGAATGTGGATGTGCATGCGTGTGTATTTGTACGTGTTTGTGTTGTGTGCGTATGTGTGTATGTATGCGCATGTATATGTATATGTATATGTATATGTATACGTATACATATATGTAAAGGTACGCTTATTTGTATATGTGTATGTTTATGTACATACCTCACATCCTATATGCAAGTAGCAACTCGGATAGTAAACCCTACACTCAAAGCTTGATACCCATCTGCCTGCAGGCGCGGGCAGGGTCCGCGGCGATCAATCGGAGGTCGCCAATGCTTTCCGGGTTTGGGGATTTTACTTTAAAGACTTCGAAGCCCTGTAGTGAGTGGAGGAATCTTCCTGAAGCTATGGCAGTTGGATCCTAAGAGCGGGAGCTTACCATAGCCACATTGCGGTCGACGCAAAGGTTCAGGGTTCAGGTTCATTACGGCTTCAGGCTGGATGAAACTAGGCCCTAGGCAAAAGGTAATCCGCAGCTACCAATGCGTCGAACCACCAACAAGTAACGACAAATATATCCAACAATACGTAGAAGCGGGAAGGTTGGCTCTGGATGCGGAGGTATCACTCCTAAACAGGACAAAAGCGCCAAGGGGCTCGAGGAAAAGAAACCCACCAGCCCAAGCAACAACACTGGGCCCTAACTAGAATCTTGGAGATTCTGCACTTGATTTCAGAACCGAGTATGGACGCAGAGCAAAGTTCAACTGGGCTACAGTGCGGCGTGGCATTCCGGTGTCTCGCGATATTCAGCGCGATGTTCCAGCTTCGGGGAGCAAGGACAAAGCAGTGTTTGCTGAGTTTGTTTTCTAGCGAAGCCGTTTGCCAGCAGAAACTCCAGGAAACCAACAGTTCCAGGAGTGGGATCGTCCTAAGCCCTATAAGCCCTAAAGTCGAAGCCCTACAGTTCGTTGGAGTTTAGCGCTTGGGATTGGAGTTAGAGTTCAGCAAAATAGAGGTCATGCCTGGGAGGCATCGCGAATCCTGCGAGAACCTAAACACGAAAAACACACGCCCTTGGCACCCCACAAGCCCTAAACCCTCAACACTCCACCCTCCTCGAAAGACAGAGTATAACTAGGTGTTTGCTTTGGCCACCCTCCTGGCCGACCTCTTCGAGAGGGCAGCCGAGCGCCGGAGTCTCTGAAGATGTCTGGGTTTAGTTCGGGTGATAGACTCGACTAGAGTTCAGGGTTGTGAGGTACCCTTTCGTCTAGTGAGTCTAGTGACTAGAAGAGGATAGTTGTTAGTAATTGTTGAGTGCGTGGGGGCTTTCCAGTTCGAGGAATGGGGTTTCGGGCATCCCGGAACTTGTTTACGGGCTTAGGTAAGGTTTAAGGCTTATAGATAGGGTTTTCATGATCTTGGGTTGTAGATTGCGTGAAGGGGTGCTGCCATGTACCGTAAAATTATCCAGGTATTTGTGATTTGCAATGCCGTGGAATCATTCAGCTTCGGGCTTAGGGCCTTTGGTTCACGTTTTGAGAAGCAATCAAAACTCACTCCGAAGCCTGGTAGCCAAGGTGCGAGCTGCCTAACAGCGGAGACGGCGCGGCACGAGTATTGCAGCAAGCTCAGACAAACACTCTCGAAGATGATGATGAGCCTTGATGACACGGTGAGATGATGAGGCGACACTGATGATTACATTGATGACGACGGTGTTGGTGATGATTAGGATGAGTATGAAGACGATGATCGTCATAACCATTGTCACACCATCGTTCTCTTGTTCACCGACGCCATGGTTCGACCATGATCATGTTGGGCTTTCTTTTGAAACACCGTCAGAAGCCCTGCAAAACTTCCCCTTGACGTGGCTTCGGTCTTTTGCTCTTGAAGCTTGAGGTTCAGGGTTCAAGGGACGGCCCGCGGCCCGATACTTGGAAGTTTTTTCAATTGCTTCCCCAAAAGCACTTGGTTTGCACGTGGTTTGCTCTTTCCCTCGCCAACACCGAAACGCCTGAGGCCTTGGAGGGTTCATGGTGCGGGGCTTTACTCCGCAAATCCGAAACGCGTGCTGCACTTACCTTTTGTCTGGAACACTACGACACAATGGGGAATTCCACCTTGAATCGAGAGGACAAGCACCGAAACGGGAAGGATAAGGACTTTGTAATACTCATGCTACGCTTCTGAGTGCATACTTGGCGATCGACTCCTGAAGCCTTGAGAACCAGAGACGTGTCGCAAACACAGTAGTAGCTACCATGAGTGGACCAAGCAGCCGGGACACTTCGAGGTTCTTCTGTGCTGCAGCCGGGGCTACAACAGGCGGTTCAAGTGGAAGTTTGAGCGGGTTTGGGTTCCAGTTTTCGTCTTTGCGGGGGGGGGGGGGGGGGG